>CAUYRH010060023.1:0-35752 GCA_963574655.1 Perodicticus potto | reverse complement strand
AGTTCGAATCCAGCCCAGGCCCGCCAAACAACAATGATGGCTGCAACAAAAAAATGGCTGGGCATTGTGGCGGGCGCCTGCAGTCCCAGCTACTTGGGAGGCGGAGGCAGGAGACTCGCTTGAGCCCAGGAATTGGAGGTTGCTGTGAGCTGTGATGCCACGGCACTCTCTCCAGGGTGACAGCTTGAGGCTCTGTCAAAAAAAAAAAAAAAAAAAAAATTGTTCTCAAGCTTGCCTATACATTAGAATCTCCTTAGTAGCTTCAAAAAAATTTTGCCACTCTGTATTGATTAAATTAGAAACTGAGATTCAGACAACATTTTATTTTTAAATTCTAACAGGAAGCCATAGTTGAGAACGTCTGCATTGGAATAGACCTGCCATTTGATCCTTCAATTCCTCTGTTAGGTATATATCCAGAGGACCAAAAATCACTTTATAACAAAGACATTTGCACCAAGATATTTATGAAGCCCAATTCACAATTGCTAAGTCATGGAAGAAGCCCAAGTGCCCATCGATCCATGGATAGATTAATAAATTGTGGTATTTGTACACCATGGCATATTATGCAGCCTTAAAAAAGGATGGAGACTTTATTTCTTTCATGTTTACATGGAGGGAGCTGGAACATATTCTTCTTAGCAAAGTAGCTCAAGAATGGAAGAAAAAGTACTCAGCCCTACTATGAAACTAATTTATAAGCACCTATACTTCCATATGAATGCTATAACCCAACTATACCCCAAGATGAAGGGGAAAGAGGAGAGGGAAGGGAGGGGAGGGGAGAGGATGGGTGAAGGGAGGGTAATTGGTGGGACCACACCTACAGTGCATTTTACAAGGGTACATGTTAAATCTACTAAGCGTAGAATATAAATATCTTAATACACTAAGAAAATGTGGTGAAGTCTATGTTAACCAGTTTGAAAGTATTTCAAATTGTATATAAAACCAGCACATTATACCCCATAATTGCATTAATGTACACAGCCATGATTTAATAAAAAATAAAAAATAAAGTCTACAAGAAGAGATTTCAGTGTTGGTCGACTGCCCAGTTCAATAGTATCATGGTAGATCCAGGTTCTTTCCATCTCTCTGCTTTGCTATATTCAGGATTGGGTTTTAATTTATAACTTATCTTCCCTCTTTTCTCCTATTTCCTACCCCTTCCTCCCTTTCCTTTCATTTTATTTTTCTGCCTTTCTGCTTTCCTGCATACCTGTTCTTCTTACAGAAATTTTTTATATGCATATTTCTTATACACACAGAGAAATAGTGAATGAAATTGTCATCAAGTGTTAAAACAGTTATTTCTGGAAATTTTGAGTGATTTGGGAGAGTATAATTTAAAAAATTTATGTAACTATGTTAATTTTATATGCCTTAAAACTATTATTTTTTTTAAAATGTGTGCTGAGTCTCCATCAAAAATACTGGGAACCATTGGCTTAGTCCAACCCTCTCGTCTAATAGGTGAGGAAACTGAGGCCCTAGAGGATGGCACTGGGAACAGCATTGAGAGGATTGAAATTGGCAAAGAATCTTTGTGCAAATTAGATCAGTAATGCTCATATGAGGCTATGTCTCTTGTATCTTGCCTAACAGATTTCTGCACCAAATCGTTCTAAGCATTTGAGTCCAATGAGAAAAAGGAAGGAACTACAGCAAGATTTAGCTAAACAATTGGTGTGTTGGAGAGGCACAGCTCCTGAGTGATTTGTAGAAACAAAAAGAGGGATTTTGCATTGATGGTAACAGTTGGTAACAGTTACTGAGAAAGAAACCACATAATTGAGATAATGAATGGCAGAGAAGACACTGGAGTTCCAAACTATCCAAAGGTGTATGTGAGGCAGCTGCCTCTCTGAAGAAGAGATGTTGGAGCTGAGACTTGAATGAGGGGAAGAAGTGAGATTTAAGATCCATTTTAGCCAAGTTACATCACAGGGCCCAGAGGTTTTATTTGTTGATTGGTTAGTATGTAAAACTAGATGGGGGAAAGAAATGCAAGTTATTCTGGTAGAGAATGGATAAAATCATGTCTTATATCTTGTTCATATAACTAGTTTACATAACTAATGTGGTTTTTTCTTTAGTCATTGTATTGTATTTCAAATACAGTAGAACTTCCATAGTTAACCACCTACCTACATTGACCACCTCTTTAAGTTGACCTAATTTTCATAGACTGGGCATGAACCACCTGTGTGTATCAGTACTACTGTATGTTGACCAGTTTTTTTATCATTCCTTACATGGTCAACTTCCAGAGGTTCTACTATAACTGCAATGTTTTCCTCTATAGATCTGGAAACATATAAACTCTGACCCATGTCCTACTGTGACACTATATTGTAGGTCATCCAGAAGATGATGTTATTATTTCGAGCTATACTGCCCAAAATTATAGCCAGTAGTCACATAGGGCTATTTAATTCTTGAATCCTGATTAGTATGAAATTAAACGTGTTGTTAAGTGTAAAATATACACTGTAGTTTGAAGACTTGGTATTAAAAATAAGTAAAATATTGCACCAATTTCTTTTATATTGATTATATATCAAAATCAAAATATTCTAAATATATCAGATTAGATAAAATACATCACAAAAATTAATTTAACCTATTTTTACTTTTAAAAATATGACTACTAGAGAATTTTATCCTGCACATGTGGCTTACATTATATTTTCTATTGGACAGTGCTATTTTGGAAATATTCCAAAGCTCAAGTCACATTCCAATAGCAATAGGCTACAGCTGGTATTTTAAATGGTGTGAGAGTTACTATTCACTGTTCAGAGACTACTTTATTACCAGAATGATTGAGGTATAGACAGAGGCATGCTAACAATAATAATGTTAAAACTCACCAGTATAACTATTCCTTCTACTGAGTATGGGTACTACAATGATGCTAACACTCCAATTCTTACCGCTATTACTGCTACTACTACTAAAATCAGAACTCATTTCTAGAGTTCCACATACTGAGCCAAGACCTTCTTTACAAACATTATTTCTAATTCTCTCAAACAATCTACAAGCAGGCTATGGTCTGAATGTTTGCATCCCCATCTGTATCCTGTGTTGTAATACTAACCTCTAAGGTGATGGTACTAAAAAATGGGGGCTTTGGGATGTTTTTAGGTGATAAAGGTAGAGTCCTCATGAATGAGATTTGTGCCTCGGAGAACTGCTAGCTCCTTCTAACACGTGATGATGCAGGAGAAGGAGCCACCCAAGCCCCAGAGAACCCTTACTAGACATCAAATCTGCTGGTGACTCTTGATCTTGGACTTCCCAGTCTCCAGAACTGAGAAATAAATTCTGTTGTTCATAAGCCAACCAGTCAATGGTGTTTCATTACAGCTGCCCACAGGGACCAAGAAGATGTATATTTGTTTTTCTCATCCTTAAAAGTAGGAAACACATTCAGAGAGACAAGTTACTTGCTGCGGGTCCCACTGGGACTAAATGGCAAAACAAGGAGTCAAACGCGGGCCTCCGTCCTCTGCTGGTCCAACTCCCTGCCCCCTCTCTGACATTGGGCATTGGGCCACTCACAAGCCTCCCATTGTTGAGAGTGGTTTGTCAAGAGTCAGTCTAACAGGCCAGCGATGCTGGACATAAGCTAATAATACACTTCCTTTCTTAGTTAACAGCAGATGTGGAGCCAAAGTAAATCAACTGAGCTTCTCTGGAGGATCCTTAAAGACTCAGACAAATACTGAATATTTCAGTCAAAGAGCCAGTGGAGTGGTAGACACTTTCTCTAAGCGCCTGTAGGTGGCCCTGAAATGGTACCACAGAAGCTGTCACCTGCTCTGCTTACAGACAAATTTGATAACCAACAATAAAACCAAATGTCTGAATTCTCCCTTTCTAAGTGAAGGGTGAGCATACGGTTCTCTTTCCTTGAGTGTATCTTTTCCTCTAACGTTTTGCCTCAATAATCCTCTTCCTCCTTTAGTTCTAAATTTAAATGTTAACTCCTCAGACAGGCTATATCTGGACCCATCTGAGCTTTCCTTTCTCAGTTTTGTGTATATGTCATTCGTAGCAATTATTGGCATTGTAATTCCTTTTCTTTTGTGAATTCTCCTACTGAAAGGTAAGTTCCATGAATGCTCACTGCTGTATCTGCATCATTTAGCGCAGGGCCTGAAACACAGCAGGTGCTCAGGAAATATGTGCGCATGAGGAAATGATTCTAACCTCTGTTCCATTTGCCTTAAAAGAAGGGACTCTGTTTTTTTCTGAGAATATATCCTACTCCAGTTTAATTTTAAATAGTGGTTATAGATACATCAAAAATAATTTGGGGACTGTTCACGCCTGTGCTACTACCATAGGTGCAGGGGCATCCAGCTCTGTTGATTTCTATCAGTGTGACCTTGGGCGAGTTGTTGACCCTCTCTGAGCCTCAGTTTCCTCACCTGTATAACAGTAATAATATCAGTTAGCATGATACCTACTTTAGAGCTATACAAAGTGATGGGTTCTAATTTCAATATACTGCATGTCAGAAGACAGAAGTTTAAGATGTCTGTTGTAACCCTGTGGCTTTTTGTTGGTCACCAGAAACAGAACCTTAGTTGAGGATTCATGTGAAAGTGATTTATTAAGAAGTGTTTCCAGGCAAAAACAGTGGAGGAGTTGGCGTGAAATCAGAAAGAGAAGGTCAGATGATGAGGCCATCTGATGCCTCTGTCACTTTGTATTTCAACTTTTCTGCAGACAGGCAAAATCTGCTGAAGTAGCCCAAGGTCACAAGTGCTGGCTGTTGGTGTGATAGTATCCTAGGAAGTAGTGGGCACAGGAATGGTAAAGTGATTAAGGGGAGCGGAAACATACAGCACACACCAAGGAATTCCTGTCTTGATAATAGACTCTTGTACTTGGCAGTAGAATTCACCATTGTGAGTTAAGATCGGATTTGAGTACATGACTACCTTGTATTTATGTAGCATTTCTCTTTTCTCTTTGAAGTGCTTCTATATATAACTCATGCATAAGGATGGCTGAGAACAGGTTTGCTTGGATCACGTGCGAACCATAAAAAAGTAAACTTTCAAGGGCAGTAGGTTAAATAAAGGAAAGAGGTTCACTGGTTTTACAACCATGAGTGGTTTCTATTTTTCAATAAGTAAAACCCCCCACTAAAAGACATGGCTGAATGGGCAAAAAGCCCTCTTGGGGAAATTCATGCTTTTACAGTTTGATTTTCTTTGGAGTAAAGGGGAAAATCTAAGCCATGGTTCAAACCTATCCATTTCATCATGACCCTGAGAAAAATGTGCAGTATTTTTGTGATGGAGAGGACATTTTCTAAAACACGCTCTACATGCGTTACTGACATTTGGGTTTAAGTGCTGCTTCTCACAATCAGCTTTATCTAGCTGCAAACATAGAGGCTCCTCTGCGGCCCTGGCCTGGTTTGTCTCTTTCTTTCCATCTGCCAGAGTGCTCTGGCTTTAGTGATCGTCAACAGCACACTCTGAGAGATGCCACGGGCCAGGAGGGAGCTGTCATTGCACTAGGCTGCAGCTTGTCCTGGCTGGAAAGCCCTTTTCTCTTCCCACCCTGTGGCAGCTTCATGACTCAGTGGGAAAGAGCCCCGGGTTTGGGTGCAGACACAATTCAGCTGGGTGACCTAGATCAGGGCTTGGCAAACTAAAGTTGTGGACAAGTCCTGCCTGCTTCCAGTTTTTGCATAGCTTATGAGTAGAAGTAGATTTTACATGTTTCAATAGCTGCAAAGAAGTCAAACGAAGAATTTTAACTGGCGTCATGTGAAAACTATGCAAAATTCACATTTCAATGTCAACCTGTAAGGTTATCTTGGAGCACAGCCACACCTATTTGTTTACATTTTGTCTCTGGCTCCTTTTGTATTATAACAGTAGAGTTGCATAGTTGTGACAGAAACCAAAGGTCCACATTTGGTCCAGAAAGCCAAATGTATTTATAACTTAGCCCTTTATCTGAAAAGTTTGTTGACATCTGACCAAGGGCAACTCATTTCTCTGAGGCTCACTTTCCTCATCTGTAAAATGGGATAACAATGGTACCCACCTCTCAGCAGATGGCTTAGGAGGCAATATAATACAGGGTAAGAGCACAGACTCGAAGCCCAGACAAATCCTTGCTCTGCCACTTACTAACCTGGTAAATTTGGGCATATGATTTAGTTTCTCAGTGCCTCAGTTTTTGTTTCTGTAAAATAGGCTTAATGAGAGCCTCTTCTTCATAATCTTGAGTTTATTATATATGACTCATTTGAAATAGTACCTGGCATGGATTAGGTGCTACCCAAGTGTTAGCTATGCCTAGTTTCATTGGGTTGTGGTGAGGAGACACATCCACATTTATTAAAAAGAAAAAAGGTGAAATCCTAATTGTTCATAATGCCCTGGTAGCTGTTCATCTCATAATAAAGTCCCTCCTCGTGGCTTAGAAAAAATAAGGACTCCTGAGGTTGCTTGAGTATAAATCCCAGCTCCCTTCCTCACCATCACTGTGACCTTGAACATATTACTTAACTTCTCTGGGCCTCAGTTTCCTCATCTATAAAATGTGGGTAATATATAATAATAAAATCCCCTCCTTAGGCTGTTATGAGGATTACATGAATCTGATTTAGAACAGCACCTAGTGCAGAGTAAGTAGATGTTACTTTCTGTTACATAGTTCTGAATGTCATTAAAATAAATGCGTAAATACAAAAAATGTGTACCCAATAACCATCTAAAAATCACCCTTGATACCACTAATGTCATGTGTACCACCATTTAGGAAACACTGACCCAGAGAAAGTACTGTGCTGACATGTGAGTGGCAGCACGGGAAGAGCGTTCACAAGCATCTGGCTTGTCTCTGCTGTTCAATGGTCGGGATCTACCCCAAAATATCTGACAGTGGCAGAAACCCCATCAGTGAGCGCCCATTACCTGCCCACAGATCGTGCCATACAGTGTATCCCAGTTGGTCCCAGTTATGACCCAGTGGTCCCTGATATTTGATGCTGACTGCAAACCACTTCTGCTCTCATTTCTTAGCTACTATCAGGGTTGCTCTGACCTTTATTTTGGAGAAGCCCATGGCTCAGCTTCTGCCCTCAGAGACATGATTGACCCCAGACCCAGCGGCCTGCTGGCCAGAGGGAATGGCATTCTGTCATTTTGGCTGCATGACATCTGAATATTCTATTTTGAGGGATCCCAAGACAAGAGCAAAGCAGGGCCCAAAGGCTAAGAAGGCGGATGCCTCTGCCCTCCGCTGCTCCCTTCAGGGGCTGAGTCTCAGCGGATGACACAAAGGCACAGAATCAGATAGAGATCATTTGCTGCAGCAGTAAAGATCCCAGGGCCATGGAGGGAACCGGCAGTGGCAATGGCTTCGGTGATAGTGACAATGGTCCTGGTGACAGCCCTCTACCTAGATCTTTCCTGTGGCTAAACTTGGCTTTGAATGCCTTCTCCTGATTTCTGTCTGAGCTGTGTCTCTGTTTTCTTTGATTTTATGAGCTATCAAATATCCTTCCAATAAATTCCTTCTCTGAATAAGCTAACCAGAGATATTTCTATTGTTTCTGACCAAGAACTCTGACTAGTGCACCAGGGTTGGGGAACTGGACCACAGTTGGGCCTATACTCTATTTACACCCAGTTCTTGTCTGGTGACTCTCTCATCGCTGAATCAGAATTGATACTGGGTGCTGTAATGACCCACGTTTCTACTCCAGTGGCCTTATTTTTTTGGTATCATTAAACTGCCACCTTAAAAAATGTCTGCAATTTGCCGTGATTTTCCTTCATCCCTCATTCCTTCTTAACCATATAACATTCACCTGGTTTACAATAGTTAAAAATGTTGGAAGCTTGATAGTTAACCAGCAAAGGGGGAAAACGTTTCACCAGAATGGAAACGCATTTTCTTTAGATGAAGCCAAGTGACAATAACTGGAAAAGAAGTCTGTCCTATTTTCTTTATTGAATTTTCTGTGATTTCAAAGTATTGTGTCATCTGTTCCATAAATGGGTTTAACTTCTTTGCTGCCTTGGATTTTTTAAATTTCATGCAGAAGACTTATTGTGGACTCCTGAGGTAATATTAGGAGAAGAAATGAAGAGCGATACGTAGAAAATGCGAAACACATTAATCGGCTTCCTCAGACACATACAAGCACTTCTCTACTATCTGCGAAATTCCCAAAGACAGAAGCAAGTGCGTTCAGCAGCCATTTAGAAACTTAGAGTTCTTTCTTTCCAATGGTTCTTCTTATTGGCTGTATTTATCGCCTTATTTCTGTTCCTGTTCAACACAGATACTCACTTAGCAAACATAAATTGTGAACCCATCTTCTTTCTGGACATAAAGACATGAGGAGAAAATATCTTTTCTCTGTACCTTTGTTGTCCCAGATTGGGAGCTAACCAAGAACAAATCCATAGTCTGTGTCTGAGTCATCTTTGTCTACAGCCCATCCTGGTACCTGGTATACTGCAGGTGTTCGATTAATGTTTGTTGAATAAATGAATAGTTCTACTCTCAGGGAACTCATGACATAGAAGCATAGGGAAATGTGCATGAGGATAGAAGCTGCAGGAGAGAACAGGTGTTGTTAACGGAGGTAGAATACACAGAGATGTCAAGGGTGGGTCTCTATCTCTGTAATAGATACCAGTTTGTTTAGGAAGGTCAGGACCAATAGCTTATTATGTTTTGCATGCTCCATGTAGTAATATCTCTCTGCAACTTTCGAATATCTCCTTTTAAGTATTTTCATGGAAAAGGGGGGTTGCTTGCTGCGCTGGTCAGTCTCCACTGGAGTCTCTCTACATTCTCTCCACACAGCCTTTGTCCTGTCTTTTGGCATTGCCATTCTCTCACCACCTCTGCCCTAGACTGCACGCCCTTTCCTTCCTTTCCCTGAAGCACTTGAGGCAGACAGATTGTGGGTAATAGCAGACTTTTATGGAATTTTTGGGTAATTACAGTACATAGCCAGAGATGATTCCAGATTCAGAGCAAGCTTACGGACCACTCCAGAAAATATTCTCCCCCATCGTAATAGCTGTGCTCTCCCCCCATATCAAACTGCTCACAAATCCCAGTTTATTTTTTTGTGCCTAGAAGGTGAGCTTATCTCCTCTTGGTGTTAATTTGCGTCTGGACTTTCGTCATATAGATGCAAAAATTCTGAGTGGTCCTTTTGTATAAAGGACCATTGAAACGGGGTGTCCAGACTCAGCAGAGCAAAGAACTGGAGGGTGCTTCCCACTTGGCTAGCACACATAAAAGCTGAAATCTCTTCTCCACCAGCCAGAGCAAAGAGGGTTGTGGGTGGTGGGGGCAGCAAAGTGTCTTTCCTCTTACACATCTTAACAAAGTGTAAGACACGAACAAGTACTCAAAGGTGTTATTGTTTTTTTTTTTTTTTTGGTCGTTTTTTGGCTGGGGCTGGGTTTGAACCCACCACCTCCGGCATATGGGGCCAGTGCCCTACTCCTTTGAGCCACAGGCACCGCCCGGTGTTATTGTTTTTTTTTTGAGACAGAGTCTCATTATGTCACCCTCGTTAGAGTGCTGTGGTGTCACAGCTCACAGCAACCTCAAACTCTTGGGCTTAAGCGATTCTCTTGCCTCACTCTCCCAAGTAGCTGGGTCTATAGGCACCCGCCACAACCCTGGGCTATTTGTTTTTGGTTGCAGGTGTCATTGCTGTTTAGCTGGCCCAAGCTGGGACCTGGCCAGCCTCAATGTATGGGGCTGGTGCCCTACTCACTGAGCTATGGGGCAGCAAGTCACTCAGAGGTATTTAAACAGCATGAATGGAATGGAATGCAAAGAAGACAAAAAAAAGTGGATCATTCCTAAAAGAGGTTCCCAAAGGAGTCAAGAAGAGATGGACACAGGCTCACAGGTTCGTCTTAGCAAGAAAAGGGGCTGATTTTTCTCAGAAATGAGCAAGGGAAGACAGGGACAGTGAAGATAAAAAATTCAATTGAATCATGCTGTCTGTTTCCCCCTTGATGTCCTCTGTACAGAGATATGAATGAGATAAGCTGGGGGAACATCTGCTGCTTTGAGATTTGTCCCCAGGGGAGTGGACACATGGCATGTGTAGAGAGGAAACTTGGGAAAAGTTATCAAACCAGTAACAGAGTTGGGCCTATAAACTCCTTGGACGTGTGGAATCAGCTAGAAATGTGCCTTACTGAACTCTAGGCGCTTCTTTTGTGAAATGTATAGCAGTTATTTCTCATTCCAAAAAAGCATAAAGTCAGCTGGCCTGGCTCTCACTTCCTGCTTCGGTGTGTCTGCGACTCTCTCTGTCCTGAGTGAAGCGCAGCTGGGTCCCAGCCACGGCTTTTTACAGTCTGCTACCTCAGCAGACTATCCAGATGCACAGAATTTTCCAGCTGTACATGGAGAAAAGAAAAGAGAAAGAACAACAAATCACACTCGGTTGTCTTCCCAGGATGTTCTGACTTTGAAAAGGGATTGCCTTACACTTAGGTAATAAACAGTGTGCTGCGGGACAGATGTGCCAACATTCACTCTCCCTCATTTGCCCAAGTTTGAAACAAGTAAAATAAAACCTGACTGTGTACTTTTATTCCCTTTTATGGTTATGGACTGTAAGAGATAGAGAGTTCCTTATCAATTCTGTAAAACTCACATTGGGCAGGATTTCATGATTGGAAGGATCCTTTAGATCACCCAGTTCCACCCCTTCTTGGTATTCGAATCCCTTAATGAAGCCCCCACCCACCTTTGTCTGGTTCACCCATGTCACCACCCTGGGTGGATAACTTTGGGGGAACTTCATTTCCTCCTCTGCCAGATATGACAGCTGGGAAGTCCTTATGTACGTAGCATCTGAGTCCATCTACTCTTGGTCCTAAACCAACCCTCTGACACCCCATAGGAAATGTAATCTGCAAGTATTGCATTGCTCAAGTCAAAAATCTCAAGAGTCATTATTTTCCTTTGCCTCTCATGTTCCTTTTCCAATCAATTTGCAAACACTATCAGATCTACCCTAAGCTATCACTTCTCATCTTCATGCCTCCTACCCTAGTATGAGCCACCCCTATTCTTTTTTTTTTTTTTTTTTACAGGCGCCCGCCACAATGCCCGGCTATTTTTTTTTTTTTTTATTTTCCGTTGCAGTTGGGCTGGGCCCGGGTTCGAACCCGCCACCCTTGGTATATGGTGCCGTTGCCTTACCCACTGAGCCACAGGCACCATCAAGCCACCCTCCTTCTGTAGCCTGGACAGCTGAGGGAGTTTTCTAACCAGGGTCCAGGCTGTCATGTTTGCCTGCCTCTATCTCCTATCTATATGGTGCCCAGCAGGGATGCTTGTTCAAGATAAGGTCACACATTGCTTAACAATGGGAACATATTCTAACAAATGTGTCCTAAGGCGATTCCATCCTTGTGGAAACAAACACTCGCACAAACCTAGTGGCACGGCTTACTGCACGCCTCAGCTACATGGAGCCTCTCGCTCCTGGACTATACACCTGTACGGCACGTTACTGTGCTGAATACTGTCGGGAATTATAAATGGTAAGCATTTATGTATCTAGACATAGAAAAGATAAAGTAAAAATATGGTATAAAAGATAAAAACGTGTGTCTATATAGGGCATTTACCAGGAATGGTGTTTGCATGAGTGGAAGTTGCTGGGGGTGAGTCAGTGAGTGAGTGGTGAGTGAATGTTAAGTTCTAGGACATCCCTGTGCCCTACTGTAGACCAAATAAACACTGTCTCTTAGGCCACCCTAAATTTATAACAATTTTTTCTTTCTTCAATAATAAATTAATCTTGCTTACTATAACTTTATTTCATATGCTTTTCATTTTTTAACTTTTTGACTCGTTTGTAATAACATGCAGCTTAAAATACAAACATAATTACATGGTTGCACGAGAATGTTTTCCAGCTTTATATTCTTATTCCATAAGCTTTTGTTCTGTTTATTTCTTTTCTTTTTGAGACAGAGTGTCACTCGGTCTAGGTTAGAGTGCCATGGGGTCAGCCCAGCTCACAGCAACCTTAAACTCCTGGGTTTAAGGGATCCTCCTGCCTCAGCCTCCTGAGTATCTGGGACTATAGCTGCTCAACATAGATCCTGGCTATTTTTTTTTTACTTTTTAGTAGAGATGGGGTCTCACTCCTGGCTCAGGCTAGTTTCACACTCCTGAGCTCAAGCAGTCCTCCTGTCTAGGCCTCCCAGAGTGTTAGGATTATGGGCATGAACCACCTTGCCTGGAAATATTTCAATTTTCATTTTCAATTTTGACACTTTTTTGTTAAAAATTGAGACACAAACACACACATCAGCCAAGGCCTACACATGGTCCAGATCATCACTATTACTGTCTTCTACTCCATATCTTTTCCCATTGGAGGGTCTTCAGGGGCAGTAACATGCACAGAGCTGTCACCTCCAATAACAAAGTCTCCTGCGTGCTCCTGAGGGGCCTTCCCAAGGCTGTTTTTCAGTTATCTCTTTTTTTCTTTTAAGGTTTCTCTCCAGTGTGATCAGTTAATTAAAAAAAAAAAAAAATATATATATATATAGAAGGAGTACACTCTAAAATAATAAAAAAGTGTACTATAATAAAGATACAAGCCAGTAACATGGTCATTCATTGTCACTATCAAGTATTACATAGTGTCCATGATTGTATGTGCTACACTTTTACATTATTGGCAGCACAGGTTTGCTTACATCAGCTTCACCACAAACACGTGAGTGGTGAGGTGTGCGGTGACCCTGGGATGGTTACAACATCACCGGGTGATAGGAAATTTTGACTCTATTATAATTTACAGGGCTACCCTCCTATATATTGTCCATCACTGAAACATCCTGTAGCATGTGACTGTGTGTTCTGTCATGTCACTCCCTTGGTCCCTGGGTCCAAAAGCAGTGGCTTTTTTTTTTTAACATCCATTTTTTTTTAATTTTTATTAAATCATAATTGTGTACATTGGTGCAATCATGGGGCACAATGTGTTGACTTCGTATACAATCTGAAATATTTTCATTGAACTATTTAACATAGCCTTTATGGCTTTTTAATCACTATATGAAGACATTTATATTCTACATTTAGTAATTTTCACTTGTACCCTTGTAAGATGCACCGTAAGTGTTTACACATTAGCCATTATCATTAATCTTTCATCTAAGCATTAATTTCATCCCCTTGTTTAGAAGATATAGAAGATATATTAAGGAAACTCCTAAGTGATTACAAAAATATATTGAATATCATGTAGTGATCATTTTGAAAAAGAGTAATATGTTAACTTCATTTGTTTTCATTTGTACTCACTTTTTTTTTTTTTTTTTAACAAATATAGACAGTGGCTTTTCAATTCACCCACACGGTAGCTGTGCAAGGGTGAATCACATGATGTGAGCCCCGTGTCCTCTCTAACCCTTCTCCTGCCTCTTCTTCTCACTCACTGTTCTCTAAACACCCTAAACATTTCCTTGAGTAAATGACAGGGTTCTGGAGTTAGCCTGCAAGGTTCCAATCCAGTTTCTCCCTCCACTAAGGACTTGTTTACCTTGACACAAGTCATTTGATATTCTGGAGTAGTAAACAATAGTAACTGGCTAAATTAAACAAGAAACATATGGTTTATTAGCAATGTATAGGTTGGCTAAGACATACATACATACATACATATATATTTATTTTAAAATCAGGTCCTGGAAGTCAGAAACAAGAAATGGGGGACCCACACAGTGCAGCCAATCCCTCCAGAGCACGCCTGTCGTGGAGTCAGCAGCCCCATTAGCTCATATCCTTGTACTCCTGTGCTCATGATTCAAATTCCTGAAAGAGGTAATAATACTATGGGTGCGATTTGATTCACATTTTCACTCTTTGGCCTGGAGTTTGATTGACATTCAACTAAGACTTGACATAATAGTGAGAGGTAGTTAATCCGTCCAAAGGGGAAGGATCTTGGGGAGGCCAATGGGCAGATGTGCACTGTGCTGTCCAGTCTAGCCTTCTGTTTTCTCCCCTGGGATACAGATAATAACAGTGACTGCCCCGCTGGTTGTCTCGCAGCTTAAACAGGATACTGTGTGCAAAAGCTTTGGCGTAGTGAATCTGGTAATAGGGCTGGAGAATGGAATTCAGCACTCCAGGTGTGCTGTCCCCTCATTTCAGACCACAGCAACAGGGCCTAAGGGGGCAGGTCCATTCCACCGACTCTGACTGAGCTCTGTGTCAACCCACCCCGAGTTGTCTCCGCATGTGCTTCTGTCAGCCCTTGAGTCTCCCGCCTCCCGCTAGCACAGCTGTGAAGTGTAACAGTCCTTACACTTACTCACAACTCAATCTTGTTTACAAAGACTAATCTTGATTACAAAAGAAAGTCCCTGCGGAGTCCTTTGCAGATATGAAGCATAACACAAGTGACAGGTATCAATTTAGTTCTTATCCAAGAGATTATAGATGTAAACTATTTAGTGCTGTATCTGTTTTCCTGGCATACACCCAATCCTTTTTTTTTTTTTTTGTTATAGTTTCGGTTCATTAGCTGAGATAATCCTCTGTAGTTGCCCAAAGTGGGCAAATTTAAGCATTTTACAAGAATGTGGGGTTTCTCATTAGCATCAGTCTTCTTGATAGTTTCAAGGACTTGACGTGTTAAACAGACAGCGATCTTGTTCTTCAGCCCTGTGGGGACATGCTCTCTATCTTGTAAGTTTGACCTTGGCTAGCTTCAAGAGCAGCGGCCAGTGCTGTTTCAGAGCAAATGTAATTTCCATTATCTGATTGTCAACAATGCAGTATCCGCACTCTACATGGTCATGGTCATGGAGATAGCTGCAATAATGACTTTATCTGGACAGCTCTGGTTAGGGATTTAGGGTAATGTTATTTACATAACTTTGCTTTTTCTGCAAAAACCATGCAGAGTACTGACATTCTGTGAAGAATATATTGAAGATACGTGCTTACTACGTGCATGACCTTCACCATTTTACAAATCTACCTAGACATCAAACAAAACTCCTTAGCACTATCGTTCTTTGAGCCAGAAATAGGTTCACTTCACCATATTAAAGCAAAATAAATATGTCTTAGGATACCAGGATGTTATACACCCACATGCTTTAAGTTAGCAGTCCCCTAACTTTTGGCACCAGGGGCCAGTTTCATGAAAGACATTTTTTCCATGGACAGAGAAGGGAAGGGAACATTAGATCCTCATAAGGAGCGTGCAATCTCGATCCCTCACTTATGCAGTTTACGGTAGGGTTTGCGCTCCTGTGAAAATCTAATGTCTCACCCAATCTGGCAAGAGGCAGAGCCCAGGCAGTGAAGCTTCACAGGCTGCCTGCTGCTTCCCTCCTGCTACGTGGGCTGGTCCAAAACAGGCCACTGGCTGGTACCCGTCCACAGACTGGGGATTGGGAACCATAGCTTTAAGCCATGGATGGGACACATAAATGACAAAGGTGCTGTCTGATACTGGCAGTATAGGTTTATATTTTTATTTACTATGACACTATAAATGTTCATGTCTTTACCATTCATCTCTCATCTTGATATTTCATGTATTTTTCTATTTAAGGATAGTGAATGTCTTTCTTGTTCTGTTCAAAAAAGAACATTCTCAGGAATTACCAAACTCATTGGATTATACTTTCCTTGGCTTTCCAAATCCAGGCATCTACGAAGCATGCAATTAGGGCTTTGAGAAACAATTAAAGGCCATTGTCCCCCAAACCAGCCTTTACTCCTCCAAGGAAAATGATTCTATCCACAGTTGCTGAGCTGTAATGAAAGCTTAGGGCAAAGGCAGACACTTTTCTCTCTCTTTGAGAATTCCTCATCCCTGAGATCTGATCAGGCTACATTTCTGCTATTCTTAAGCAGCCTGTGGCCCCTTTGAGGGCACTCTGGTTTCAATCCTCCAGATAAGACATGCTCAGTTGCGATAGGAGGCATTTTCAGGATAGAGCATGCATGTTAGAGCACAGGACTCAGAAGCATCATGAGGTCTGCGGGGCTGTATTTCACCACAGAGGTCTTTGAAAAGAGATTTTCTCCTGCAGAGAGAGACATGATGCTTTCACTTTCCTATGCCCTCCTCAGGCATAGAAAGGATTCCACGTCTTGTGAGAGCTTTTATGTTCTTCATGCTAATTGGAAAATGTCAGCCTGGTAATGTTGTTTCTCTCCCATCTATTTATTATTTGTCCTTGGATGAATTCTGACCTCACAAAGAATGCTTATGGTGTTGTGTAAAATTCTTTATTTGGGCACTGTTTTTATTTTTTACCTCCATACTACGTTTTCAATTCACTGGGGACAGATTCCATTATTTCATCTTCTTCTGACTTCAGAAGACAGATGATTAGTGCAGTAAATTGACTTTCTCCCTCCTTTTCACATTTTTTTAAATTAAATCATAGCTGTGTACATTAATGCAATCATGGGGTACAATGTGCTGGTTTCATATAATTTTTTCTAGTCAGAGGCAATCAAAAGTTATATGTGTTTCTCTACGGCAGTTCTCAACCAGTGGGTCATGACCCCTTTTTAACAATGAAAATACATTGTGGCATTAGGAATATTGAGAACTACTGCTCTAGAAGATAAGATCTAAGTGAAGCTAAAGAGTGATTTTCTATACATATATACACACACACATATGCGTGTGAGAAATGATATAATTAATGAAAATAGAATGCAATTTCAGTAACATGACATCATGACTTGGTATTTGGAAAGTAAATATAGGCTGGAATTTAATGACATGGTACAAATTAGGTGGAGGAAAATACAGGCTGAGGGCTGATGTAGTAAAACTATATCAACTCCTTCAGTGGCAGGAGACAGGATTGTAAATGTATTTAAGCTCAGGATAACTTACGGAGTTTGATGCTGATCGCGTAGTCTTACGAATGGCCCTCAGGTCAGAGATGGCTCTTATCTCAGGGCCTGTTTGCTATCATCCTCCCTCATTGACTCTCCATGAGGCTGGTGAACCTCAGCACCGGCGGCTGCATTCTGGCATGTCACATGTGCTGTGACAAACGACCTTCCATGCATGGAGGCAGGGTCAGGACGCTGTGTTGCATATTTTGTTTCCTGTCATGTGTGGGAAGATGCCCTCCTGGGGATGTGTTGCATGAGATGAGTTAACTTTGTGGTCACACTGTGCAGCTCACTGTATTAATAACGTGCTGTCGTACTGTGCCATGCTAACGTCTACACCCCACCATTTAGTTAAGGTGGAAGAAGGACTGAGGAACTCAAATGCCTCCAGAAGGGACCAGATGAGACCATTTTCCTCAAGAAAATGAATGGGGGAAGAAAGAGAATACTCGGAGCGGCAGTTTTCAAATTGGTCGCAGAAGGTTCTCCAGGGACTTGTTGAAACGCACACTCATGTCATTTTTACCGGTGAACATGGCATCCTGGGACTCAGCCACAGAGAATCTGTTTCTGCATGTCTCAGGCATGGCTGTGCAATCAACAAGCTCCCAGATGATCTGGAGGCTGGTAGTCCATTGGCCATCTTTTCAAAAATACTGACTGGGAAGGTGCTACATTTGGCTGTATCATTGACCATTGGTCAGGTTTTATTTTGCTCATCTATAAAGTCATTATAATAGTATACCCTGAAGTGTGTATTGATGTAGATCAAATACCTAGTACACTGTTGGATATGTGATAGGAGCTTAGTGCGTCAAAATTATTGTGATTACTATTTTAAAAAATCATGTCCAAAGACGTGCTAAAGAAATCCAGATCCTAGATGGTGGAGTTCCAGGACCACGTCAAGAAAGGGGCTTTAGTTAACTGATGGATAGATTACTATCAGCTACTTGTATTGGCTGCTTCAAGCTTTGGTACTTGTAGCTTCTTTTTTTTTTTTTTTTTTTGAGACAGAGTCTCACTTTGTTGCCTTCGGTAGAGTGCTGTGTCATCACAGCTCACAGCCACCTCCAACTCTTGACCTTAAGCGATTCTCCTGCCTCAGCCTCCCAGGTAGCTGGGACTATAGGCACCCGCCACAACGCCTGGCTATTTTTGGTTGCAGTTCTCATTGTTGTCCAGCTGGCCTGGGCCAGGTTTGAACCGGCTCCCTCGGTACGTGGGAGGCACCATAACCACTGTGCTACAGGTGCCGAGCCAGCTTCTTTGTTTTTATTCTGTGGAATTTTGCTCTCTTCTGATTTAAAGGTATATGTCATGAGAGCTTGTTTTATTATCATAAATTTTCCTTGTGGTTATATTAGTAAGAGCATGGAGTGGATATCGCTACTTGTTTTTATTTTCCCATGCACATATGAGGCGGTATTGCTGGGGCTACTCTACTGTTCTGAAGACATACTTGTAGACAGTGAGCACGGTCAAGGTGAAATGCCAGGAAGATACGTTCTAAAACCCCGCTGCTCCACAGTGCTGGGAACACGTGGCATGCACACAGCTCTGTTTTCCGAGGCAGGATTTGGTGCTCTAATGTGCTGGTTGCAAATATAGTATTATATGTCAGAGCATTGGTGACAGTGGAGTTGGAGGCAGGGCTGGCCTCACGACTGTGTGAGCCTGGCAGTTGTACAGCAGCCCATGCCTAGAAAGGTCTTTCTCTTATTTTAATACACTTATGTCATCATCTTGACATTTGTACTAAGTTTTGATCAAGAGGCCCCACCTTTTCTTCTTGTACTAGGCCCCACATTTTTTTAGCCTGTCCTGGGTATAGATGAATGTAGAGATTAGGAGAGTCATTGTAGATCATGGCCAGAGAAACCATTAGAGGGTTTTAATCAGAGATGTGCTCTGATTTATACTCTAAAGAGGCGTTTTTATTTATTTATTTACTTTTTCCTGCTGGGTAAAAATAGATCAGGAGTCAATGGAAAGAAAAGTAAAAGCTAAAAGACCAGTAAGAAAGGAGGTAATTTTAGTATTTGGGCAAGGGATGATAGTAGGTTGGGGTAGATTGTCAAAACGGAATAATCCAGGCTCCCAAAAGCGACAGAGTTGAGATATACCTTTGCAGACAAAACTAACAAGACTAAAGTTTAACTACAAAAAAAGTATTGATGTCATAATCTTCTCTCATCTGCAAGGGGGTTTCTTGGCATGCTGGAGGAAGGCTCGAGGACTCATGCTGGTAGGAGTAGTAAGGTTTACTGAAGCTTTTTGGCCTTGACCCTGGCAGCTTTCGGGCCTAGAGTCTAATGACCAAGCCCAGTGACACCTCTACAGAGCAGGTTTCAGGCTGACCAAGGTCATCTAGCAGTGAACCTTGTAGATGGGGTCAGAGGAAGGGCCTAAATTGCAGCTGTGGCCCAAAGCCACCAATGACAGCAATTATTGATGGCTGTCCTTTGTCCTACCTTTGTGGCAGTCAGATGATGATGAATACAAGCAAAATAAAAAGGCTAACGCCGGACTGGGTCTTTGAGTACAGGCTTGTTAAGAGAAGAAAATCACCCAAACTCCAGTTAAACGGTTCTTCTAAGAGCTCTGATGTTGTCTGGATTAGAGAGGGCAGCATTCTAATTATTTAGAATGATTACTTGTTTATTATGTTTCATTTTATTTGTCATTTGGAAAATATTGCAAGATAAATTTCACAGTTTTTCCTGATGATTAACTTAGTATGATTAATTTTAAACTTAACATGACCCACTGCTATTTCTTTTAATCTATCTAAAGAGACTCTTTGGAATTTACATTAGCCAATTAATCAACATGACCGTGGGGAAGACACCAGGGCTGCGTATTCTCCTAGCCACAGTCAACAGGTTCATTCAAATTTAGAAACCTCAGAGATTGGAGCTTATTTTGTCCCCACCTACTTTGACTTTAATCATGTTTATAAGTGCATTGAGGTACCATTATTTTTCTTTAATTTCTTGAAATTATTCTGTTTATGCAGCTGAGGTTGTCACATGGCCTTGAGATAATGAGCTTTCTTTTTTTTTTGCAGTGGCCCCATGACAGGCTTTTGTAATTGTTCCTTTAAAATGGAAAAAGAAAGCTGGGTTGTTCATTCTTAAATGAAAAGTTGTTCTCCAAATCTGTGCTGACATTTGGGTTAACAAGTCTACAATCTTGTATCGAAACAAAAATTAAACCCTAAAAATGTTCATTGCCCACCCATCCATTTTCCTTTAAAAACAACTGAAATACAACTTAGAAGGTTTTCAAATCCTTTTTTGCCTTCCAGTGTTTTGTTGTGTTTTTACTAAGGCAGTATCACTGATGAAATGAGTAGAAAGCAAAGGGAGGACCATAAATTCCTTCAGAAACAAGATAACAAAATCACATGAAACTGTCTCTCATCAGAATCAAGCCTTTTAATCTGTTTTCACAAGCAAAGTAAAACTAGGCTTCAGAAAGGCATTGGCCAGCAGGCAAATATATTTGTTTGTTTTAATTTGTGTATTCAATTGGTCATAGAATCCACTTTAAAAATACATAAATATTTTCTTTGGAAACGCACATACTTCCTGCATTTATGAAGGAAAAAATAAATGAAAGCTTTGCTTGTTTTGCATGACCAGATGTGGATTGGATACAATGTGGGACAAAGCAAAGAAAGGATTGCATGGACTTGGGGCTGCACTGTATCACCAGCCGTGACCTTGGGTGAGTAACATACTCCCTTGTCCCAGCCTCCGTGACATCCTTAGTTTCTTTTAGTTATATAATCTGTCACTACCAGGAGCCACTTCCTTTTTTTCTTTCATTTCTGACATTTCCAGGAATTCAGTGAGTGCTTTAGTACTAATTTGAAACTTGATTCAGTACTTTTCTTGTATCATCTCACCTTCTCCCCATTAAAAAAAAATTTCTTTTATCCTCTGATGAACCTTCAAGGCAAAGCAAAATCTCTACACAGAGGAATTTAATTAGGTTTTATTGATTTTTCTAACTTTGGTCCACTGTCCTTTTTTATTTTGGTTGTTCATAAGCATGCAAACTTGTACTGAAGTGTTTCCAGGCATTGATTATGTAAACGATTATTGCAGAGTCAAGAAAACATATAATTGCACAATGAGTTGCTTGTAGATACATTTAAAAATATTTGACTTTTCTCTTGGAAAAAGAAAAGGGGTGAGGAAATGTGAATGCAGCCTACGCAGTCTATGTTGTTACCTAAACTTGAGACTAATCTAACTCATTCATCCATTCACCCATCTTTCTCCCAAGCAGAAAATATTGATGTACATAGTATATTAGCACCTGTTGATCTTGAGAATGATTTGAACTTCAGTACTATACGTAACTCTCAGAGTTGCCATATAATTTCACTATTTGACTAAGTAATGTTCTTCTCCTCTATTAAGCCAGCTCACATATTCCAGTTTCTTAGGTACATTTGTGAAAGGCCCAGTGAGTGAGCTGCATATTTTAGAGTTATCACAGGTTTTAAGAATGATTTCTTCGAGTTTCTTATAGATTATTCTAACATCACCCTAATGTATTTTTGTGGAGCTGCTAACATTTTCTGACTTTAAGCCTAATTTTCCCTTAGGAAAAAGGCACAGGAAGGTTGACGGAAATTGATCACTGCAAAGCCTTTACCAAAGTATAGCTTTTCTTTCTTCTCAATAGCAAATGTTCCACTGGACATGGGATTTGTGATCAAACTTTGAAATATATTACTGAAAGAGTCAATTAAAACTTGTACGGACACAAAAGGACAAATACTGTATGATTTCACTTAAAGGAGGTATTGAGAGTACTCAAAGGCATGAAGACAGACATTAGAATAGCAGTTGCCAGACTCTGGGGTTGGGGTGGGGGAGGAAATAGGGAGTTCATGCTCAATTTGTACAGAATTTTAGTTTGGGGAAAATGAAAAATTTCTGGAGAGTGATGGGGGTGATGGTTGTAAAAAAAATGTGACTGTAATTAATGCCACAGAACCACACTCTCTTAAAAATGGCTAAGATGACGTTTTGTGTTATGTATGATTTGCCACAATTAAACAAAACCAAAAAAATCTTTCAAAGTATTCCGAAACATTGCCCCCCCCCTTACTTTTCAGCTGTCACATATCTCTATCGTATTATTCTGGGATGCTGATTTAATTGGTCAAGTTATAAAATAATTAATATTCCAGATGTTCAAGTTGAAGTTTGGTGGGATCCCTCAGCGAAAAACAAAAATTACACTATAGATTTTGAATATCTTAATACTTTCTTAAAAATTGAGAAAAATCTAAGACGTTAAGCCTGAAAAATCTTGACATAAAGGTGTCACATTTTCAGAGTAGCACTGATCTATAGAAATACAATGTCAGGCACATATGCAATTTTAAACTTTGTAGCAGCCACATTTTAAAAAGTGAAAAGAAATAGGTGTAGTTAATTTTATTAACTCATTTCATTTAATCATACATGTACTAATATTGTCATGTCAATATACAAATAATATAAAAATCATTAATTAGATATTTTAGATTTTTTTCATACGAAGTCTTTGAAATTTGAGTTTTATTTTACAGTTAAAAGCACATCTCATAGGGCAGAAGGGAAGCTCATTGGTGGGGCTGTGAGCTGAGTGCTGGGGACTAGGGTATATATCTCAATTTGTATAGTATACTTGCATTGGAAATTCTTGATTTGTATTTAGATTTCATAAAATTTATAGTTGTACTTGGGTTTTTTCCATGACTTAGCAAATATGAATTGGGCTGCAATAAACATTCTGGTGCAAATATCTTTGTTATAAAGTGATTTTTGGTCTTCTGGATATATACCGAGTAGAGGAATTGCAGGACCAAATGGCAGGTCTCTTTTTAGATCCCTAAGTGTTCTCCAAACTTCTTTCCAAAAGGGACGTATTAGTTTGCATTCCCACCAGCAGTGTAGAAGTGTTCCATTTTCTCCACATCCACACCAGCATCTCAGGTTTGGGGATTTTGTGATGTGGGCTAATCTTTTGGAGGGTTACAGGCTGGATTAGTCCCAGCCCCCCAGGCTGCCACAGACTCCGTGTCTACTCCGGGGACTCGAGGATGCCTTAGAAAAGAAACCTTGAGGACATCTCTGTCTGGACTTGCGAGGGCCCCGCGTCTTCCAGCCACTGTTTCCTTCCCAGTCTGGGTTGTCCACTGAGTCCAAGGCTGCTAGGATGGAGGCAAGATGGCCGACTGGAGCCAGCTTTCCATAGAGGCTCCTGTCCAGAAGGAGACTTAAAGGACAGAAGTTTAGCAAGTAAGCTGATGGTTTGAACCTGAGCCAAGAGAGAAAGTTGAAGAACGCACATCAACATACTGCTGAGGCGAGCTGTGACCCAAAGGAAACAAACAATGGGTACCATCGCCAAGTGGACGGGAGGGAGTCCCCTCTGCCATGAGAACTGCTCGCAGTATATGCTATACAAACAAGCGAGCAGAGTTTAGATCCCCTCCTATTTTATCCCACGGGAGAGACCCTCTATAAACTGGAACTCGTTCCCTAGAGAGGACTTGGTATTATTTTAGTATTTGCTAACCCCAGGTTAGATTTCATTTTTTGTTTAGGAAACTTGTTCCATAATATCTCATAATTCTTCTAAGTGATAGAACTCATTTTTGATTTCACTCCTTATGTCTTAATTCTCTAGCATTTCTTACTGTTCTATACCAGTATGAGAGAAATGGGATTGAAGAAATATTTGAGTTAGGTGAAGGTGTGATTAAAAACAGAAGCAGGAGGCAGCTCTGTATGCTGGTGGGCTTTGGGATGGGATTTGATGGTTAGAGTTCAATTAGGCAAGTTTTAAGAATTGTCAGGATCTTGGGTTTCTCTTATGTATAAGGAAAGGTGGTGGGCCAACATGATATCTCAGGTGCCTACTAGTTCTAGAAGTCTATTATTCTAGTTCTAGAGTAGAGGCAAATCTGTGGGTGGCTTTTTGTACCTATAATTCATGAACATGTTATTGGCTTGGCTATCTTTTGGAGGAAGGGAGACTTTCCACTAGTGCTCAACTGATTTTCTATGTCTCTTCTTGTCTAGCATTTTCCATTTTCCAACATGTATTATCACTGCCTAGTGGTGCAAGAAAATGGGCAGGAACATATAGTGTCTGGATTAACAAATTTTTTATTTTTTTTTATTCTGTCCTGGAAATTCAGTCTCTACTGTAGTATCAAGAGAAAAAACCCTGAGTAGACAGATCTGTATTATTATTTATAATTATATTTCATGTCCATAAAGTGGTCCTTTATTAGCCTAGCATTTAGGAGTTGGCTACATAAAAATAAGCTGGTACTTGTTTTCACAAAATAATTTTTCTTTGCCTTTTGAGTAGCAATGCAGCTTTTCTACCACAAGAGAGCAGCACAGGTGATTGCACGAAGGAAGTAGCTTCTGCAAAAATACTGACACAAGCATTTGGACTGCTAGTTTTTCGATTAGGAAGGGTTTTCACGTGCATGTGTGATTGTCGTAGCAGTTCTCTATGATGGGTAAACCACGCATACTTACTCCCATTTTATAGATGGAGAAAGTAATGCTAGAAAGGCTTAAAGATGATTTGCATACAGTTGCACAACTAACAAATCCCATCCAGTGCTGGAATAAATGAGACATTACCCACGACCTCCTAAAGCAGTGTTTTTCAATCCTTTTGTATCCTCTAAGCACACTTCAATTATGTTGATCAAAAAAAGAGTTAAAAGAATATATTTATAGTGCTTTGAATTTCTTTCAAAAATAATTTAATCATCTTTTAAAAATTTCACAGCACCCCTGAGATCCTCTAGTGGTACACGGCAGCACACGAGTGGAATATCTGTCCTACGGTAGAGCTGGGAGCCGGTACAAAGCTAGAAAATCATCTGTTGTATGGCAACAGTTCTAAGTTTTTCATCTGACGCAGCATCTTATGAAAACTTTCAAGATTCCTATGTTCTCTTCTGTTCTAGAAAGATGGGAAAGGCTGGGAAATATTTGTCTCGTAAGGCCCATGCACAGCCATCATTACAGTCTCAGTTGTTTTTTGAGTGGTATCAACATGGTGAGAATGAAAGAGGTTAAAGTGAAGGAACAACCAGCGCCCGGTCTAGATGACCAGATTCCATGGGTATGGACTCAAGCTTCAGCTTTTCAAGGAGTTTCAAAGGAGACAGTGGAACATAGTGAAGGAGTAAGCAAGGCTAAACCAGAACTAAACAACGCACCCTATTACTGAATACCCAGGTGAAGATTTTTCTAGGTTCCCAAATTCCAAGACCTAACACTGGGTGGCCTGTAGGCAGTCAGACAAGCGGTCACTTTCCTGGATGACTTACATATAGAATGTATTCTAAGGGGATTTGGCCACTTTTTTATAGTTAAGATGATTGTATCAGGTAATTAATTTTAAGTGGTCTTATTTATTTGTTGAAGAAAAGAAAAAAGGCTCAAGTAGCAGCCTGTGGTTGTACCAGTTGCCCAGTGATTCATGAATTCAGATCTAAAACCGGAGTAGGTATAATCAATATGTGAAAAATAGATGCTGCCTAATTGCCTTTTTAAGTCAGTAAAATAATTAAAGCCTTTATAGTCTGGCCAATTAAAGTATTGCACATCTGTATGGTTGGCTTAATAAGGAAAATGCTTGAGAAAGATAAAATTATAAGACTGAAAGCAACTAATAGCTGAAAAAAATTTCCGTGCACACTTGATTAATTGTCCTCTTTTTTCTTAAGAGACTAAACATTTGGTGAATCGCGCGTCCATACAGTTCCAGTTTAGTCAGCATTCCCATTGTAAAGTGCCAGTGTTGTAATTTTTCATTCATCATTTTCTTAGATTCCAATGTAAGTGTCATTGTTGTGTTTAGCGAAAGAATACAAATATTTATTTTAAATGTTCTTTAAACAGATTCTTAGAGGAGGGTAGAGCTCTCTAATGCTCTGCAGCTGGGTTTCAGGGCTTTAAAATTGGTTGTCGTCTGCATACTAAGTCCTCTGCAAATACTCAGCCGCAGAAAACAAAATCCCACTTGACAAGAAGTCTCTAGATACGGATTTATGCAATGGGATGTAATGTTTACTTTGGACCTGCCATGATCTACCTGGGAGAAATTCCCTATTATACATTTATTAAAAAGTTCTAAATACATATTTACACAATGTTTTCTTAACCATGGAAACATCTGTGTAAGGAATTATTAACTTATTCATTTCCACAAGGGTTTTTTTTTTTTAAACAGAGAGAAAGACAGCAATTATGTAAGCAAACCAGAGGAAAGGTATGAATATAATACATTTAGAATTAACACTCTGAATTCTGGTTGTACTGTCTTTCATTCTCATGTTGGTCCAGGTAGATAATATAATGGTTACCCTAACCAGAATTTAGAATTTGTATCTCATTCTGATTTCCTTAAACATTTCTAGAATTTGATCAGTCTTTGTGGTGAAGCCTGTCATGGGGTGAGTTGGTATTGGGCTTTTTTCCCCCTTCTTTTTTTTTCTAGCTAGCCTGCATTGAACCTTTGGCCTTACCCCAAGTGTATGGGTGGTATATGTTCTTAAATTGATATATCAATGTTGAATTTTTATTGTCACAGTTTCTGTTCATGCTCCTTTCAAACCTTTCATTTATTTGTTTCTGAACCTTGGATATCTCATAAAAATGTCACCATCGTGGTTGAACATTAAGCACCTTCCCATTTTGCTCTGGGCCGTTGAAATAAATTTGGACCAGGTGCTCTGCTCATAATGGAGCCCCTTGAAGTGCTCTGATAATGAGCCGGGAGCGGAAGCTGTCAGCCTTCAGCTGGCTTGAAGAATGCAATTAGAGCAGTTTTAATACTGCAGAGGGACCCCATCCAATCAAGACCATTTGAGTTAAACCAAGTATAGAATCCTAAACATGGGTTTTTAAGCATGTCAGCTTTGTCTCTGCAGTGAGGATGGGAAGAAAGCATTCTTGTACAGTGGATCCATTTGAGTCCAAGAGGGGAAAAATGCTTGAATGCCAGTGGAGGTTCTGTTATCTCTTACCTCTCCCGTTACGATGTCGTTATGACCTTATTTATGATCCGATGTCACTGTGATCAAGATAAGTAATGTAAAATTAAGTTTCAAATCAATCAAGGACTTAGCAATCCATTTGTAGAAATCCACCCTACAAAAATAGCTGCACAATCTTTTATTTTTTAAATAGCAAGAAATTGGATTCGTCTAAATATCCATTAATGTGAGAATGCTTAAAAAATGAATATTCACCCTGAGAAACACTGTGCAGCTATTAAAAAGAAATCTTGTCTGTTTTATGATTTTGAGTAACACAAGTGATTTACAGGGCAGTTTGTACAGCATGACGTGTTTTTGGAGGGAAGACCAACCAGTTACAATATACATTTATATGTACAGAGAAAAGGTTTGGAAGCAAGCACACCATATTGTTAATAGTAAAATAAGGCGAAGTACGGAGGGATGAGGGGTTAAGTTTTGACTCTATGTGTGTATTTTGAAATCGTGTTCTCATTTAATCAAGAATTTTTATGTTCTTGGGGTAGGTTGGCTTACTATGACTTATCTCAAGACAATAATTGAGCTTCTGTGGACCAAGAGGAGTGAGGAAGAAGCTTCTGTTCCTACCAGAGGTGCAGGGGCATAGTAATAATGCCAGGGATGTTACCGAGCGAGAACTTTATATTCCTCATTTCAGAAACAGCCTTATGGCACAGGTACTGTTGCACTCTCCTCACTCCTGAGGACACACAGGTTTGGAGAGATTTGGTAATTTGCCAGGTCACAGTTTGAAGTCAGGTGTCAGCGTTTGAACCCAGGTCAGCTTGGCTCCAATCACCACACCCTTAACTCTTCCCTTCTCCCTGGTGGTTTCTGAGGAGAGTTCTTTAAAAGCAGATTTTATTTGTCAGGTCACATATCCTTTCATCCTTCATTTCTTCCCAGAAAATGAGAACATAATTCAGGAGTAGTTATTATCGTTAATACTTGACTTTTTTTTTTTTTTAATAAATGCTTGAACTGGTCACTAAAAAGTCTCATCCTGTGCCCAGGGGATTCACAGTGGCCTCTCCCGTGACTGGAAGTCTTTGTCCTAACATGAGGCTGTGTGTAATAATGTCCATCCCATTTCATTTGAAATGCAGTTGAAAAACAAATAATTTCACACTTCGGGCAAGGCAGGGTTAGTGAGAAATAGTATGCAAAATTTAAGATCAGAATAATTACAAAGTATTCTTTCATAAATTCCTGAATACTTAGCAGTAGCTTATTCAAGCAGCTCGTTTCTTCTAACATGTTTATTATTTATTAAGCCACAAATCTTTTAAATTCTATAAAAATAAGTGTATTCCGTAGACTAGAACTAGGCCGCTTTCCCTCTGTGTATGTCTGTATGTCTGTACATGATTGCAAGCATGTACATGCATATAGGTTATTTCTTTTTCTTATTTTTTTAAACTCTCCACAATTTTTTTTTTCCAGATCTTTTTATCTTGGATTTCTGCTTCAGATGGGGTACTGCTTTACTGTTGGCTTTTTAAGGTGGAATGCACAATAATAAAATCCCATGTCAGGTTTCAGCTGTATTTCATGACTTGAGCTTTGGAATTATTGCTATTACAGAAACAATTACTAAATTTTTCTCCAGATGAGCCTCATCCAGTGACCTGAACTAACATGTTCATGGTCCTCCTTCTGACATGGTGACATTGTCCTATTAACTTATTTGGGGCAAAGAAATTATTTACACCAAATACTGAAATTTAAGCTTCCGTGCCCAGAAGCCTGGGAAAATCGCAGAACATGGTTAGAAGTGATGCATTTTGAAAATGTTGCAAGATTCCTGTGTAGTACTTCCATTTACCTATATTTTTAAATGAAGCTTAGGAAAGTGATAAAATACATTGGAGGGGAAAAGCCTCGCTTCTGATTTTTTTTTCCAACTAAACTTTCTTTTCAGTCATGTACTCCAACTTAAATGATTTTTTTTAACCTTTTGAGCTCTTTTTCTTATATAATTTTTTCCCAATTATAATTAAAATAATCATATAAATACTATGTTTTGCTTCTTATCACCATGAGCCTGTCATTGAAATGTTTTTCTCCCTTTGCTGCAAATAATAATTCACAAATCCAGGGACTTTTGCATGCAGAAGTTAGTTTCTTTTAAACAGTCCACAGTAGGGCAGTTTTGCCTTCAGGAGTTGCCAGCCAGCATTCCCCAGGTGGGGAGAATAATGCAGATACGAAGTCAGGGGCATAAACATGACGAAGTCAGGGGCATAAACATGTATATTCAACATGATGAGGTGTGAGGGTTTCTTATTCGTCCTACGGGAGTGCACCTCAGTGGTTTTAAGTGCATCTTGAGAAATTGTCTGAGGGGAGAACACTTTAGGCCAAATCATGGAGGGTCTTAGCCCAACAAACTTCGATTTAAAGGGAAAAGAAAGCAAAATGCAAAGATTCAGGTACAGTGAGTTAGTGCAAGAGAAATGTGGTCCTGACTTTGATTTTTAAGCCTTGGGTGCTCTCTTTCCTGAGAGAAGGGGGGATGGGAAGGCAGCCTGAAGTTACCATACTCCAGAGCAAATCTGAGGACTGCCCTTCCATCATAGAAGGGAAACTGCAGATATGAAAGAGCGCTAGAGCTGCTTGGGTGGCCTGGGTGGGGAGTCCGAGACCAGGTCTCCAGCCAAGCCCTGCAGACTCCGGGGCACTGCGTAACCACTCTAGAATCTGGTTGCTTATGAACAGTTGTAGGGGATTGGACAGGGTCCTTTCCAACTTCAATGAATAGTGTTATATTTTGTGTGGAGGAAAGATTAAGATCATACCTACAGATAGTGCTAATAATACAGGGTGGACATAATTATATATATGTCAGTTTACTATGTTAAACTATTTTAAATTGCATACAAATTTTATGTCCCCCTGTATTATGGAAGTCCTGGAATTTCCTTTTTTGAGGTTAGAGATGGAGACGAGAGAAGTTGTCTTTGTATTTTTTCTAAATATAATTTTTTTGTTCACACAGTGTAGTCACAATTTTTGTTTTTAAAAAATACGTACCCAGAGGAAAATCTGGATGCTATGTGCATGTGTCTACAAACTAGGTTTTTAAAAATTAAAATAATACACGCACACAATAATAAAAATCTGAACAATACAAAGAAAGGTGAACTCGTCCTTCCTTGATCCCTACCCTATCCCAACTTTTTGAAAGAATCATTAAGTGTTTATATCTTTATTTCTAAAATGTGACTGTAGGTGTTTGGGGGAGGGTACAGGAAGCTGAATCAGAAATGATTTGTATCTTTTCTTTGTGTTTATATTTTCACAATTATTTCTAGTCCTTTTTGTAAGTTTTATAAAAGAATTTGTGTATCTGGAGATATTTATCTCAAAAGGGAAGCAATGCCAATTTGCCTTAAAGACCTGACTTTGGGAATTATCTTATGCTATTTAAACATGGAAGTTACAGATAGTCATATCCATAAGAAAATATGGTAACAATTATTTTAAGTGAACTTTAGTCTTCAGCTTGAACAGATTAAATTCTGTAGTGGGCTCATACCATTTCTTTAATTGCATTAATTATTTATAACATACTGCTATTTCGTACAGTTCAGGGCGCTGGGGGGCAGTTGATTATAGCAGTTTGTTTCAAGTCAGGTTTACACCCTGGGTTGACAAAATCATCATTTCAGTCTGAATCATTTCAGTTTCAAAATCATCATTTCAACTGAATCATCACAGTTTCTCACTGAAATGAAAGAGCTGGGGTACTGCGTGGGGGCAGTTACAGCAGCTGCGGGGTTAAGGTGCGAACTGTGTGTGAAGCCTCGCCACCAGGTTTGCAGGGAGATCCAGTTTATGCCAGTCGTGTGAACAGTATTTTCTTCATCTTCTTGGAAGTTCTTCCTTTTGACAGATTCTAGAATGGAAGATATGTTTAATTCAGGGGCTTTGTTCTCTCCTTGACTCCAGACTCTGAGGGTAAACTTAGAGCCTCACAGATTTCTTCTTTAACATTTTCTATCTTTTGACAAGAAGTTAAAACCAGCTGCTTTTTATTGTTAGTGGTTTTATTCCATATTTTCATTATTAAACTGTGTGATCCTTCAGAATTGAGCACTTAGAAGGGAGCTCTTCTCTCCCTAACCCCAGCAGTAATAATGCAAATCGAAAGCAGCTTCCTCCTCTGCCGTTGGCACTTTTTCTGATCACAGACGGGTCTTTCCGTGTTGCCTACTTTTGTTACCAGGCATATTTGTGTCATCACCTCCAAACCCTTTAATCAGTCCTGTGCGCAGTCGCTGCATGGAAGGTCAGCCTGTGGGTCTGTACGTGGGTGGTAAATGGTGAGAGTTTCACTGAAATCTTGGCAGGTTGGGAGCTGGGTTAAAAATGCTTTCATGGAGCAGATTCACTTTTTTTTTGCAGTTTTTGGCCGGGGCTGGGTTTGAACCTGCCACCTCTGTACGTGGGGGTGGCGCCCCATCCTTTGAGCCAAAGGCGTCGCCCGTAGCATATTCACTTTTATGTATTAACATATTTACTGAAAAACCAAAATCTTTCCAATGGTTCTGTGAGGAAGGAATAGAAATGAGAATTTCGTTGTAAAAAGTTGGGGCGGAGGATTGAAGATTTTGTGAAGACAGTTGAGGCAGGATTTTGTTTTGAGACAGAGTCTAACTGTGTCGCCCTCAGTAGAGTGCTGTGGCGTTACCGCTCACAGCAACCTCCAACTCCTGGGCTTAAGCGACTCTCTTGCCTCAGCCTCCCAAGTAGCTGGGACTGCAGGCGCCCGCCACAAGCCCTGCTGGTTTTTTGTTGTTGTTGTTGTCGTGGTTGTCATTGCTGTTTAGCAGGCCTGGGCTGGGTTTGACTCCACCAGCTCCGGTGTATGTGGCCAGCACCCTAACCACTGAGCCACGGGCAGCGAGCCTAAGGCAGGAATTTCAGAACTTTGGTTTAGCCCCGAAACAGTAGACTCTCAACTGGGCTTGGGATTGACAGAGGCGGAACACCAGATGTATCAGATCTTCGTCCTGGTGGGCAAAGGAAAGGAAAAACTACACTGGGATCGGAACCCTCCCTAGCGTTCTGGAGTCTCGCCTGTGACACGTACCACGCCTTGAGTGTCTCCTCTGGGCCGCACCTTTCCCCGCGAGTCTCCTGAGTCGCGTGTAGTCGGGCTGTCTGTAGTGCACCGCAGAGCCGACGTGTTCTTTTCACGGGGTGCAGGGTTGCTGGCTCCCTGGGCTGGATTCCATATTAGGCAGCCGCCTTCCTGTGTAGGAACACTCTTGTTTATCTTACTCTCACCTGGCAACCGGAGCTAGTTAAGATGCCTGCTGGTCATGGCCCCGTCCCCACGAAGGTATTCATCGCTTTCATTCCAGTCAATCAAATTTATTGAGTGTCTGCGCTGTGTATGCAGCCTGCTAGTGCTGGGGATCCAGAGATGAATAAAACCACAGTCTGTGCCCTCGAGCAGCTCACGTTTTAATAGGGGATTTTGGACGACCTTAAGGCTTCAGGACATAGTAAGAAATAAGCCTTGTACTCGTGAAATTTTAGGCTTTGTTGGTGAATGTTGTGGAGAGAATTTGGTACCTTCCTGTCGCCTTCCTGCTCTGCCCCTGGCCCTCGGTGCTGTCCGGATGCCAATCTTCCTGCCACCTGCTTGGAACCCTGAGGGTGTGGGAGGAGGAGGAGCTTCTTCTAAAATGTAAGAAGGGCTGGATGATCTAGGGAACTTTCTTCAGCGCAGCTGCCACTGACAGCCTGCCTGCGATCTGGACTTTGGGCAGAATTGCCCAGGGGACTGCAGTGACTGGATGGTGGAAAATTTTGCAAAAACATCTGTTCTATTTGGATGGTCCAAATATTTTCAAAAACATTTGCTTAGCCAAAGCTCATATTTTACAAAGCCTTTGCACATATCTTGAAGTTTTTCTTCTTTTCCATGTGGACATGGAAGCAAAGGAGAGGAAAATGTGGCCACATGTATGTTTTCTGCTTCTCATTTCCAAGTATTTGGCTTTTTCAGGCATGAAAACCACCCAGGTCACTTTTGTGAGGTGTGTAGTGCCTCTCGATCTGCTGGGAGAGACACATGAAATCCTAAAGCAGAAGAAATTCTTCTGCACACAATGGGAGAGATTACAGTAATGATATCAAGCTGTAGTTTTAATTGCTTGAAAATAAACGAAGAAAAAGGTTCACAGCTGTTTGAGAGTGAGGACCACTCAAGGGCAAAGCAACAAAAAGTTCCCCTTTTCTGGGATTCCTGCCAGGACTCAGCTCTCCACATCTGACGGGACTTTTTACAGAATGCACTTTGCAGTGAGCAGGGAGACAAAGACATCCGGAGAAAGCCCAGGATGACCCTAAGTGAGAGGCCTGGCTCTAGCTCCATTCCAGCCTGGAGGCCTCAAGGTCAGGTGTGTAGGAGCTTGTGGCCAGACAGACTGGGACCACAGGACAACTTCTCTGGGGACTAGTGTGAGTTTGTTCAAACTTGGGCGGGGGTGAGGTTTGAGAATGGTTAGTGCCATGAATTGAGCCCTGATGCTGCCTCCAAGAGAAAAAAGTGCCCCAAACTCATGCTACGACCTCTGCACACAGTGGTCTATGAGCCAGGGGCATTGAAAATCAGTTAATTTCTCTCCTGTTTGTATACTTGCATGGGTTCCAAACAGAAATGGAGAGAGGCTCTTCCAGCACCTTTGAACACAGTACAGGCCGGGAAACCCAGGCCTCTCCTTCCATACATCTTACCCTGAGCACATGGCTTAAGCTCACGCAGCAAATCAGCTACCTTTTCCTTTGTTTCTTTTCTTTTCTTTTTTTTTTTCTGAGACAGAGTCTTGCTCTGGGGTAGATTGCTGTCACATCCTAGCTCACAGCAACCTCAAACTCTTGGCTCAAGATCCTCCTGCCTCAGCCTCCTGAATAGGTGGGACTACAGGTGCCCACCACAGTGCCTGGCTAGTTTTTCTGTTTTATAGAGAGTTGAGGTCTTGCTCTTGCTCTTGCTCAGACTGGTCTCAAACTCCTGAGCTCAAGCAATCCTCCTGGCTGAGCCTCTCAGAGAGCTGGCATTCCAGCTGTGAGCCTGGCCCAGGCTTTTTTGTTTCTTAGTACTGGTGAAGCTGGGAGGGAGCTAAAGTCTGAGGGCAGTTGAGGCGTTTGTCCTGAAGATCACTTTGCTGAAGTGGACAGTGTAGGAAGCGCCAATTTCCATGTCAGCTTAAAACAAGGAAAAACCCAGGACACAAATCTTTAATTTATGTACAGTACTCAGATCTCCAGTTTAAAACATAATAGAGTTGTGATGCATAACTCTCCTTGTGAAAACAGCTGATTGGTGAGAAATGTCAGTTCTTACTAAGACTGAAAAGAAGAGGCAGTGAGATAAAGAGGAAAGAGCCCTTGAACTGGGAGTCCCCATAGCAGATACTAATCCCCCCTCTGCCACCAGCTGTGATCCCGACTAAGTCCCGGGGTTCTTCTTTTCTTCCTTCTCTGTCTTGTCAACAGGCAGGTTGGATGACGTGTAAGTCTCCGCCTGCTCTGAGGATCCTTAAACTGAGGACCTGATTTCCAGAGCCTTGGGAACATCTTAGAAATAGAGTGAAATTCCGTGGGATTTTCCCAGGGGAGGCCTTGATGGCAGTTTGTAGGACATTCATTGGGTATGGTTACCATGCTGTCAGGCAGCGTTTTGAAACCACATACAGGGATGACGCGGTGGCCCGAACCATCTGACTTTGCAGAGCCAGCTTTTCTGCAGTTCTGGGGTAAATGTGGGTCATTTTTAAAAGCCCAAGAACCTTGTATGTTTTGAAAAAGTTGTCGATAGATTATCACTTACTCATGTTCTTTTTCTCTCCTCTTTGTCATCTTTTTTTTTTTAAAATAACATTTCCTAGGCCTGCCATTTCCTTGTTCTGTGTTGCATATATGTAGAGGTATCTTGAAACCTGTAATTTTAACCTCTTTATTTTCTCTACTTTGCTTGCTCATGAAATTTTTCATGTGGCCCTGGTTAAAAATTGATTAGTAGAGTCACATCTTTGCACAGGTTAGGGAAGATTCTGTTAATGAGATGAGTGGTATAATCAATATGATAGCAGGATTGTTTAACTTAAGGGAAGAAGTCCTTATGCATATGTTAAAAGTTTCCAGGTATTGGTCACCTGTGCGTCCCTTAGGTGTCCTTGTATTTTAAAGAAGATCATCTCATATTGTTCATATGTTTGAAAATAGTACAGGCAGACGTAGGTGGGGAAAGCTCAGTAGGCTGAGAGTGAGGCTGAAGTTAGGTTCTAGCCTTAGTGCTGATCAGCAGGTGAGCTGATTGTATAGAGCACCCAAAGGCCCCATGCAACCTATTTTGACACTGAGATTTCATTAACTTAAACTGAAGGCCTCCTTGGTTAAATAAACTATGTTTCTCTGCGTGGCCAAAGTCCATTTTCTTCCCCACCCCCTTTAAAAATTTCAGATTGGGCGGGGGGGAAATAATGTAATGAAGAATAATAAAATACATGTATTTAAAAAAATAATAAAAAAAATAAAAATTTCAGATTAATATAAGGGTACATACAATTAGGTACATTGTTTGCATTTGTTAGGTAAAGTCCAAGTTGAGCTCCTTTTTTGTTTTTCATTTTATTACACTGGGCAGAAAATGAGTGAAAGCTTGCCCAACCAATATCACTGGTCCTGCAGAGCTTCCCAGGGGTGGGG
>CAUYRH010060019.1:0-46551 GCA_963574655.1 Perodicticus potto | reverse complement strand
AATGGCCAGGTGTTGTGGCGGGCACCTGTAATCCCAGCTACTTGGGAGGCAGAGGCAGGAGACTCGCTTGAGCCCAGGAATTGGAGGTTGCTGTGAGCTGTGATGCCACGGCACTCTATCCAGGGTGACAGCTTGAGGCTCTGTCTCAAAAAAAAATAGAAAATCTATCTGAGCTTAGTGGTACACACCTAAAGTCCCGGATACTCAGGAGGCTGAGGATCACTTGAGCCCAGGAGTTTGAGGTTGCAGTGAGCTATGATGACACCACTGCCCTAATGCCTGGGCAATAGAGTAAGAAGAAATCCCAAAGGGAGGAAAAAAATAAAGATTACTTGTAAGGCTTTACTGGTACCATAGCACATGAACACAGTTTGCCAAATGGAGGGAAAGAAGTGGAGGACCCCAGCACTGTAATATAAGATGCTTCTATTTACTTCAAGTCAAATATGTTGTCAAAAACTCTTTATAGTTTATTAAATCAATCCATTTTCAGTATTTAGAAGCAAGAGTGTTTTCTCTTACTATTAATATCTGAAGTCTTTGATATCACATAATATTGAGCTTTCTAGAAATCTCTCCCCACAAACAATCCCAAACACAGAGGCTCTGAGGACCTGGGCAGTTCTGGAAGTAGGAAGGAGGAGGTTGTTGATACAGACCAAGAGCCACTTCTCTTGGGCCCTTCTCAGGGTTTTGTTTGGAAGGGCCAGCTGTCTCATCTATTTTCTCAGAACTTGTCCTGGTCAGGAGAAGAAATACAGAAAGTTATCTTATTTTGAAGTAATATTAGTGTCTTGAGCTAGATAGTGTTAAAACCACACCTTTGAGCACACATGTGCATGTACACACACACACACAAAATACAGAGGACCCTGTGCTGCCTGAGAAGCTGAGACAGGGTCTTCCCAGACACGTTACCTTCAAGGTGCCACATAACAGAGTTTGATCCGGGTGTGACATGCAGACAGGTCTGAATTACTGGAGGGATGCCAGGCAAATCTCCCTTTTGTTGTCTTTCCTCCCTATTATTTTGCACCTAATGCCTCAGTTGTCTGAAATTCCACCATGAAATTGTCTTTCTTGGGGATAAATTACGGCCCTGTCTATGTGGTCTCTGTAAGAAGCAAATGTTTACAATTCCCCAAATAAAATATAAAACACCCTGCAGAAGTTCCTATTATAAATTGTCATACATAGCGGTTACTCAGTAAATGGTAGCTGTTATTTTACTGAGGAGGGGGCTAGAACAGTGGTTTTCAATTTTGACTGCACTTTTGAATCAATAGAGATAGTTTTCTGAAATACAGATGCCTGGGCCCTCCCACCAAGGTGCTGCTTTAATAGGTCTGGGGTGGGACCAGTGCATGAACATTTTTAAGGTTTCACGTAGGTGATCCTTCAAGAAGACAGCATTAAGAATCACTGTCACTAGAACATGAAGAGGCTAAACACATTGCTTTCCTCCTATGCCCAACTCAAGGGGCACATTTTGCCTAAGATTGGGCCCAGATCTCATAAAGAAACAGGGAGAGTTTGTCTAACAACACAGGCCCAAGATAAGACGAGAGCCTGCTCACTGATATGATTCACAACTTTCTCCCCCAGCCTTCCACCCTGGCTGTGGCTTTCCTCTTCATGACCCACGAAGTTCAAAAATGATAAAAATCAGAGAAATTATAAAATCTGTTGTCAAGGTGGATGGCTAAAACAACTCTTAATATTTTCAACTTTGAAAACCAGATATAACAGCATTCATGAAGGGAAAAAATCTTCTTTTTTGTTTACTTTTATTCACCTTCATTTAATTTTTAAATATGTAGTAAACATGATTATGGGGCTTCTCATTAACTGGGGTATCTTACAGTCATAATTTTTGTTACACAACATTACTTACCAATTAGCCTGTCTTGTTCGTTTAAATTTCTTTGCTCATATTTTAATGGGAGCTAATGATGCCTTTGTTGACTTATTTAATGTTATGTAAATGCGGCCATAAACTGTGAAGGGTTTAAGCAGAAGCACTATTTTTGCTTACTCTTCAGATTTTGGAGTGTATAGAATCCCCAGAAAGCACACATATCAACACAATGAATGTAAGCTACTGAGGGGACCGAGTAATAATAATTTTTAAAACAAGCAATGAAGGATATTTAGAGTCTAAGATTTTTATTTCCCTCTAGGTTAATTGTTTATTTGGGTATCCAAGGAGTTTCAAAGTTAACTTCACAGGAGTTGTTTTCTTTTTCTTGTCCTTCTCCCACAATCCCCAGGCACAGGCTAGTCTAAGGTCATCTTCCGAGCTCTGGGAGGGACAATGGGGAGTGCAGGTGGCTCTCTTGCTGGATTTCAGGGACCTTGCTCCCAACAGGGCTTTGTTCTCCCTTATAGCTGGCACATAAGTAATGATGACTGAATCAGTCAATCAATCAATCAAAATTTTATAATTTCACCATGTAGATCGATGATTCTTCCAAGACACTGGCTTCTCAACATTGTGATCTCTGCTCCTCCAATGATCTTATCTACTTCCCCAGTTCAGCCACTCACTCGTTCGTCATACCTCAGACCTCGTAATTAGCAAGAATCAAGTACAATCTTAGTTCCATGCTCACCTTCCTCTCTTCTAACCACCTTCCAGTTTTCCAACTTACTTCCTCAAGAACCCCAACTTCAACCATCTCTTCACCCAGCCGGGACCCCAACTATTTATTTTAAAACTTTCTCTATCTTTTACCATTTGCAAGTCCTCTACTCTCTCTCCACCAGCTTTAATTCTTTGGTAAATTATCATAATTACTGACTGGCAGACATCCTTGGATCCCTTGCTTCTCTTATTAGGTGAAACCATAGCATTGGTTAAATCCAATTCACTTTCTATTCTGTACTCCTACCTGTCATCCAAATGTTGCTGGAGAAAATGGTCTGTCTATGCTGAATGAGTTCACTTAATAATGTTTTTGCTTTAAGGCAGAGTTTTATTATGTCACCCTTGGTAGAGTGCCTTGACATCACAGCTCACAGCAACTTCAAACTCTTGGGCTTAAGTGATTCTCTTGCCTCGGCTTCCCAACTAGCTGGGACTACACATGCCCACCAGAACACCCGGCTATTTTCTTGTTGAAGTTGTCATTGTTGTTTATCTGGCCTGGTCTGGGTTTGAACCTGCCAGCCTTGGTATATGTGGCTGGCACTGCAACCACTGTGCATGGCTGCCGAGCAGAATGCACCTTATTATTACGAACATAAATGCCATGTGGCTCCTTTTCCTGGAAGGGAAAGGAGGAAAACACTATATTTCCAGCCTATTCTGCTCTCTTTAAACACTTGATTATGGATTAAATTGTGCTCCAGCACCCAAAAAATTATATTAATGTTTTAGCCCCAGGCACCTTAGAAAGTGACCTTATGTAGGAATAGGGGCCTTGCAGATATAATTAATTAGCTTCAGGTTGGTAGAGTGAGCTCTAATCTACTATGTTTGGATGCATGGTGTCCTTATAAAAAAGGAGGGGGAGAAATTTGATACAAAGACACAGATAGAGCACAATGTGAAGATGAAGATGGAAATACAGGTGACGCTCATGTGAGCCAAGGAACACCAAAGATTGCCAGCAAGCCACCAGGAGCCAAGAGAGAAGCCTGGAACACGTTCTTCCTTACAGCCCTTAGGGGGAACCAACCCTGCCAGTACCTTCATTTCAGACTTCTAGATTCCAGAACTGTGAGACAATAAGTTTCAGTCATTTCAGCCACCCAGTTTTTGGTATTTTGCTTCGCACACAAATAATCAATAACTTCTCACACTGCATTTCTGCCCTGTCCTCACTCTCAACTGCTGACCCTGCTTTGTCCTTCACCGTGAAAAAAAGAAAACAATCAGCTCCCAGCCCTACCCATACTCGGCTACAGAGGAGCAGGGGCTAACCAGCCTCCTTCCTACAGAAAGCCAGTAGGGAGCAGGAGGGGCCATCCCCACTCCCCTCCTCAGGGGTATCACCCCGGATACACTCTCCACATTCTCCTTCGTATCAGTTCTCATCCTCTCATCGGATCATTTGGATGGGAATACCAACATTCTGGTTTTTCTCCCATTTTCTCTTAATGGAAGAAACTTTTTAAGAAAATGTTAAATCTTCTCCTGACTCCCCCTTCCAATCCTGCCTCATTTTGTTGCTTTCCTTCACAGTAAAGCTCCTTGAAGATCCATCTGGTCATTGTCCTTCATTCCTTTCTTCTCTCTCTCATAAACTTACTCCAATCAGGCTATTTCCTTTACCAGACCACAGAAATTTCTTTTCTCAGGCCCCAATGACTTTCATGCTAAACCCAAAGGTCATAGTTAACCTGACATAGTTAATCAAACCTTTCCTTCTCCAAATTATCTCCTGACCCCAGTGAGAATAGCCTGCATTACAAAGTCTGCAGATGCTGACTCATGTAGGTAGAGAAGAGTGGGTGGGATTGCAAACTAATATAGAGACCTCCCATTTGATCCTGCAATCCCATGACTGAGCATCTACCCAGAAGAAAAAAAGGCATTTCATTATAAGAACATGTCAATAGATGGTTTATCACAGCTTAATTTATAATCTCCAAGATAAGGAATCAACCCAAGTGCCCATGAATGGATTAACAAACTGTGGTCTATGTATACCACAGAATACCATTCAGCATAAAAAGATAGACACTTTACATCTTTTGTATTAACCTGGATAAAGTTGGAGAATATTTTCCATAGTAAAATGTTACAAGAATGAGAAAGCAAATATCCAATGTCCTCAATACTAACATGAAGCCAGCAGATGAACTAATACATACCCACACAAGAGAAAAATTCAACTGAATTCACATTGGGTGAAGGCGGGAGAGGGATCGGTGAGCTCTCACCTAAGGGGCACAGTGTACGGGTGTATGGCACGCCTCCTGGGTAAGGGACACAACTACAACAGGCAGCTCACCTAACAAACACAAACATTGTAACCTAATCATTTGTACCCTCATACTAATCTGAAATAAAATTAAGTCATTTATGTATACATAAATAATAAAACCTCTTCACTCAGCTTCTGGAGCAAAACCAGGCATCAGTGCTTCTGTGCCTCTTTGTTCTTCCTCCTTGTCCCAGCTTATTAACTCTAGGGGGGGGCTCAGGGCTCGGGGTTTGTTTTCAGACTGCTTCTAACTACAGTCAATCTCTACATCCTCAGCATGGCACCCTCTTCCAACATCTGCCGACTCGACATCTCCGTTTGGAGGGCTCATATTCCAAACTCAAGGCCTCCAGAATTAAATTCTTGATCTTCCTCTTTAAATCACTTCTACCTATGGCTTTCCCCGTCTCCAATGATGGCAACCACATCCTCTCAGGTCAAAGACTTTGCCATCATCTTTGACTCAAATCTTGCTCTCATCTTCTATGCCCCATCTACCAGGAGATCCTTTTGGCTTCATCTTCTCAGGAGATCAAGAATCCGATCATTTGTTATCACTTCCATGCTTACCACTCTAGTTTGAACTTGCTGTCGCCTTTTGCCTGAATCTGTGATAGCCTAAGTCTATTCTTAACACAGAAGCCAAAAGGATTCTTTTAAAATATGTCAGGTCATGTCACTTCGTTCAGAACCCAGCAACAGTTCTTCATTTCATGCGGAGAAGAAATCAAAGCTCTTCTACTGGCCTACAAGGCTCTCCTGACCTGTCCCTCCCTGAGCATTGCCTATCTGACCTCCCCTACACAGCCCTGCCCATTCTTCTCCAGCCAGGCTCTTACCAACAATCACTCCTCACCATGCCCGCACACTCCCTCCATCGGGCCTTTGTACTAACCATCCCCTCTTCCGGAAAGCCCTTCTCCTGAATACCTTCATAGCTAATTCCCTTATTTTCTTTCAGTCTTCACTCAAGTTTTCTTTCCTAATGAGACCCATACTGACCACGCTACGGAATCCTGCAATGTGCCTCCCCAGTTCTCCTCATCATCCTTAGCTTAGCATTTGCTTCTTTAACTTTTTTCCATAGTATTCATCATCTTCCCTTACTAGAAGTGTTAGTTAATTAGGATTGCAGCAACCAAATGGTTGCTGTTAGATGGCTTAAATAACAGAAATGTATGTTCTCCTAGTCCTGTAGGGTGGAAGTCTGAGATGAAGGTGTCAGCAGGTTTGGTTTCTCCTGAGGCCTCCCTCCGTGGCTTGTAGATGGCCACCTTCTTGCTCTGTCCTCACATGATGTTTTCTCTACACTCTTGCCCCTGGTTTCTTTTCCTGTGTCCAAAATCTTCTTTCAGAAGGACACCAGCCAGATTGGATTAAAGTCCACTCGAATGACTCCATTTTAACTTAATCACTTTTTTAAAGGCCCTATCTCCAAACACAGTCACATTCTAAGGTAATGTGGATCAGGGCCTCAAAATATGAATTTGGAACAGATATGATTCAGCCCGTAACTGAATAGGTACTTTACTCATTACATGAGTTACACTCTGCCTCAACCCTCCAGCCCCAAACTCCAAAAGGAAACTAAGCTCATGACCACAGGGCTTTGTCTATCACATTCTCTGCTGTGGTCTCCACAGAAAGCACAGTGCCTGGTTTAAGGCAGGTTCATCATAAACATTTATTGAATAAACAAAGGCACAGATTCAAATCCAGGTTAGTGAGAGTGAAGAGCATTAAAGGGAGACTCTATGAGGGAGATCTAGGTTATACTTTTAGCTATGTATCTTGAGAAAGTTGCTTTTTCTTACTAAGTCCTTCCTTCCCCATCTTTAAGAATGAGAGATTCTTGTCTGTTCTTATCTGCCCACCCCACTGGATGGCTTTGAAGTTTCAAATGTAATAATTATACTTGGAAGTGATTTAGGACCCTGGCTCTCATTCAAATGTGAATCATTGTATTTACCTTGTGGCCAATAACAATGATAGTAATAGTAATAGTAACGCAGTCATCTACTGACCTCCTCACTATGTGGCAAGCGCTAGACAAAGTGCTTTGCATTCACTATCCCTTTCAATCTTCACAGAAACCTGTGACATAGCTACTACCCTTGCTGTTTTTCTAACTAGAAACACTGGGTAGTAGTCATTGGGTAACAAAAATACGTATTTGCTCAATAATATAAAATAGAAATGAATTCGACCTTTAGAACTCAAAGGAGCCTAGGTCTGAGGGTGTGTATGTTATTTATTAGACGTCTATCTTTCAGATGATTAACCAGTAAAAATCCAAGAGCAATAGGATGGTGCTATTATCTCGTGACATTTTACTCTATAAGGTATTAGAGTATTCAGGGAATTTCAGAAATGGCAAAATCTGAGGGGGTTTGGTAAAACTTTTAGCAAAGTAGCCACTAAACAGAAAGCCCAGCTGAGTGTTCGTCTCTGCCCTGAGTAAATATAATCTACTGGCTTTCCTGACTATGTAGTTCTTATTTCTAAATGCTTCATTTTTTTGTTTTTCTAGCATTGTAGCAATTACTAAAAATCTACCAAGTGGGATTATTGCTCAGCCTGTCAGAGCAAGAACCGAAGTAATTTGTGTACAGTACAGTCAAAATTACACCATTACACTTGAAGCTAATATTATCCTAATGAGTTGAAATGGAGGGAAGAAGGTTGCTTAGAGAAGACTGTAAGTGACTTAGCCTTGGTTTCTCACTTGCAATGATAATGTTCTGCAGAACTATGTTTTGAACACATTATTATAGATTTAAATATTTTAATATTCATTTATTCTAATTTCCCTTTTGATAGGTACCATCTCCGTGCTTGCGTTTCATCAGCTCTGACTAGTGACACCACTCTATTTAATACCTTCCTTGGCAAAATTTCTTGTAAAGTGAAAACTAGGTTTCAGCTGCTTAAGGAGGCTTCAACAGCTCCTTCGTGGTTCGACATCTGAAACTCAGATTCTGATCCAAAATTCTTTAACAAGGAATTATCAACCTAGAGCTTATATAAGTTGTATCAGAATGCAGTCTATTGGAAATATTGTTAATATTTGCCCTACATTACAACCTAACTCCATTTTCAGTTGTGTCTGAAATTGAAATCGAAATCTTTATTGTTCTTAAGTGTGTCAATCTGCAGTATATTCCAGGGAGTCAGTAATTTCCGTATGTAGGGAAAAAGCCATCCCTGACTGAGAACGTGTGACTGCCTTTGCTGGGTGATTTGGGTCCTATAAGACACATTTGCTCTGAAATGTTCTTTCAGTGGCCCCTGTAATGCCTGAATTCCCATCATCATTGGAATCAAGTTGCCTTTCGTAGGGTCCTGTGAAATGTGGATGTTATCCAGGAGGAATAGCTTATGTCCCTTAGGTAAGTATCAGTTATAGAGGAAATTAAACCTGGAAAGGCAAGTTTTGATGAAAAAAGGAAATTCATAAAATCCCAAGTCCAGATGGCTTTTACAGAAAGTGGGACCACTTGGATGGTTGTTGCAAACAGACAGAAGATATTAGATAAAGACACTGGGTTCCCAGGCCTGAGGTATTCCTGAACATTGGTGAAACAGAAGTAGAGGGTGATTGATGAATTTCTCCGGAAAACCCCTCTTTCCCCAAGATCAGTTCCTTTATCCCGGTCTTCACGTGCCTTCCTTTATGTCAATATTCAGGTCTTAACTCAAATACCAACTTTCCACAAAGGTTTTCCCAGACCACCAAGTCTAAAACATCAGCCCCCAAATTGTGTGTTTTAGAGAATTTGCTCTGCCGTAACAAAATACCACAAACTGGGTGGCTGAAAAAAACAGAAATTTGTTTTCTTGCATATCTGGAGGCTGGAAGTCAAGAGTACCTTTGGGTCAATAGCATGCCAATAAAGTAAAAACCTGTGTTAAAAGGACAAACAGCCAATAGTTAGAAGAAATGTCTTGGACAGTATCTATCATTCTGACGTTCTTCCCCCTTGCGTTCTGACGTGAGTGTGAGAACTCATGGAGATTACGGCCACCCACACAACACAAATGTGTACACGTGCACCAGTGATCTGTTGTTCTCTCTCTGAATCTCAAGCCCACTGTCAAAAAGCCATGTGACTAAGGGCAAGTCCACTGGGAACTGCTTTTCTCATTCTAACAGTGAGTAGTAAAAACCTGTACTACAAGGTAGGGTAGTGAGTGTTAAATGTGCCAATGAGTACAGAGTCCTAGTGCAGAGACTGCACAGCTAAGTGCTCAATAATGACTCATTGGCACTGTTTTGATGACCACAACAAATCTACATTTCTCTCTTTTTTAAAGATAACTCATTGATCTTTTATCATCTATAAAATATGGATGATGATACTTTAAATTTCCTGTTAGTGTTTAAAACTGTACACATACCCCTATTCTTGGTGTGTAGTTAGTGTTCAATTAATTTAGTCTCTTAGTTATCTGTATGGGACTTTTAGTAACATTAATACACATCTAAAACATCTGTGACTTCTGAAAGCAAAAGATAGAGAAGCCAACAAAAGTAACAAGATAAATAGCAAAGTTAGCAAAGGTCAAGATTTGTTAATAATAAATTGCAAGAAGTATTCATTTCTTAATCTCTCTCTCCCTCTTTCATCTTGTAGCCTCAAACCGTCATACTAATGATGAGGCTGTTGGTTACTAAGGAAAATTTCAATAAGAATAATAGAATATTGTACTTCACTTTTAGTTCTCTTTTGAAACGTTTCCATGGATCTTTCTATTAGAATAAATTGGCATTATAGCTAGGAAACAGGCCAGCCAGCAACCAGCACTATCTCCTTGAATTACTTTGTGATTTTAGGCACACACTTCACCTCTTTCCTGACTCAGCCACCAATGTCCCACCCCACCCCCCACCCAAAAAATTGCAGGACCTAAAATTCACCGGCATGTGATAGAAGTATCAGAAATAGTGGGTATGAAAATTCCTTAGAAAAATTATTCTGCACAACCATATGTTGAGTAGGAACTTAGACAACATCTGATCATTCCCCATGTTTGGAGAATGTGTGTGTGTGTGTCTGTGATTACTGAGATAAGAAAAACAGCAGTGTGAGGAGGGAGACAAGAAAATTAGACTGATGGAGGGGAGGGAAAGAGAGGAAGTTTTTCCAGATCAGTGGTTCTCAACCTTCCTAATGCCACGACCCTTTAGTGCCCCCCTCATGTTGTGGTGATCCCCAACCATAAAATTATTTCCTTTGCTACTTCCTAACTGCAATGCTGTTACTGTTATGAATAGTTATGTCAATATCGGATATGCAGGATAGTCTTAGGCAACTCCTATGAAAGGATGGTTCAACCCCCAAAGGGGTTGTGACTCACAGGTTGAGAACCGCTGCTCTGCAGTCTTATAACTGAGGGAATACTAGCAATCACAAAGCCTTTTCCATTTCTTTTCCCCTATTCCAAGATCAGATGACCCTTCCAGCACCATCTAGCTTGCTTAATACTTAAATATAGAAACTTAAATACAAGACACCCCCCCACACACACATACACACCATAGAATGCCACCCTTGTTTTTTTATGGAAGATTTGGATCTAGTTCTATGACTCCCCAAAGTGCTCAGTAAAATAAAATGTATGCTTACTAATGGGCCTGCTCCTGGGAAGCAAGTCAATCTTTTACTTCATGTTCTCTGGAAGTATATGACTCCAGAATATTCTGTGCATTTCTGTTGGGAGGTCTCCCATATACATGGTTGTAACTACCACCCTTAGCTTCATTCTCAGATACTGACAAGGTATCTCTACTTGCCCCTCAAACTCAACCAGCATCATGTCCATCTACACCAAATGTTCTCTATACCACACAGTCTCTCTCAGTTCAGGTTCCACATCGGTCCAGCCTTTCTCTGCCATCTCCTTCACTGCAATATCTGGTCAACAACCAAGTCCTAGCAAGCCCTTCTCAGAAAATTTCCTTGAGCCCATCTCCTTCTCTCTCAACATTTCCTCAGAGCTGGCCTTCACCACCTCTCATCCTGGCAAGCACAATAGTCTCCCTCCTGCTCTTTCCACTTCTGCCCTAAATCTTTCCTGGCTGCCCCAGGCAGAGTCTACCATCCTAAACACAGCCTGATCAAATCACAACCTCATTCACACAACTTCCCATGGCTTCTTGGAAAAGGCCTATTTCCCAGAAAGGCAAACAAAACTATCTGCAGATCATCTGTCCCAATAACCTCTTCAGTTCCTTTCTTCCCATCTCTCTAATTACATGTCATACCCCTGTCAAACTGTACAACTCACAGTGGCCCTTACACACCTTGCTGTTTGATGCCTTTGGGAATCTTATCCTTTATTCTTAGAGTGCTTGACCCTCTATTCTTCTTTCATGACTCTGATCCTTCATCTCCTGGCAGAGGCTCCCCATGACTTCTCCCCTACCACCTTCCTCACTGACTCTCTGCCCAAAGGAAAGCTGCATCTTGTCTGCACTTCCAGATCCCTAATATGCACCATGACCTAGGTCAATCCTAGTATGACTTCAAGTTATATGTGCATGTTTGTGCTTCTCATGAGACTGTAAGTTCTTAAATTAGGATCTCATTCATCCTATAGCCCAGTACCTGTTACATGTTTTGCCCCTTAACTGTTAGTAATAGTGCCTTGTGAAGTGAAGACAATTAAATGCAAGGAAGGTACCTATGTTTGTAAGTAATCCTATTTCTATATTTGGCAGTGCAGAAAAATGAAAACTAAAATAGCTGTCCTACTATAACTTTATTTTACTCGCTAACACTTAAAATGACCTACAAGTTGATTATGTTCTGTTTTCCTATTCCCTAATGCCTATATTAATTCACACATGCATATATTTTAAACTCTTTGAGAAATAGCAATGACACACATATCTAAGAATCAATGACATTTCATGACATTGCTGATGCTGCAGTTTGGCCCATTATATTCTACATCCTCTGTAAGAATCTGCTTACATGATTGATTGCAGTCTTCCAGAAATGATGGTCCAGGTTCATCTGTACATGCCAAATTCTGGAATCAAAGCAGAATTCAGAATTGGTAGTTGGAGAGTTCAGAGTTGCTCTGTGAGATAGCCAAGACATTAGTGGCACTTGAACAAAAATCCACCGCGGAGAGAGGATTCCCACTGATGAATGAGCTTTTGGAGAGCTCATAAGCTCCAAGATAAAAATACAATTCTATTATCAGGGCCATTTCACAGGAGAGGATGTCCATAGCTTTTATAATATGCTAAAAGTATTTCTAACACCCCCCAATTTATGAACCATTTAAGAAAGCTCTAGATCGCTTTCCCCATGATATCTTCTGTTTATGAGTATTAATCCTATATTGTGGAGGTGGCAGTTGTTGTGGTGGTTAGTGGGTGGGGAAGATTTCCCAGATAACAAGTTAAAGCAATCTGTTCTTCATTGGCCAACTTAAGACTCAGAGTGAGTAATCAATTTAATCTAAATACTCTAAAATGAAATATTCTTTTAGGCTCAACAAAATGCTTATTAGGTTGAAAGCAATCAGTAGGAAATTACTGGTGTTTATTAGTGTTTGTGAAGAGAAACCATCATTCTTTGCACATTAACATTCCAGTTGGAGCCAACATAAACCTCTAGACCTCCAAGTCACTGAATGTGTTATTGTTTTCATATGAGTGAATCTGGGACCACTTGTTAGTCCTATTTCCATTGCTCACTTGAAAAATGGATCTCCATGTTTGTGCAGACTTTGGTGACAGAAATACAAAATAATTTTTCTGTGGATTGAACAATCGGGAAAGGAGATTCTTTCTCAAATTGATGGTAGTCCTGTCTGTTATTTCCATACAATCATGGAATGAAAAGAAAGCAAATGGCATAAACACTGATGTGACACTCATGTAAGCTAAAAAGGCTTACTCATGGAACTCAGCCCACACAGCAGTGGGGGGACTTCCTGAGATAAAGGGAGCTCTCTTAGGAAGGATATGGTAGTTTAGACCTTTGGGGCATTTTTCTAAGAGGGCCATAAGATACTGTTTTCTAGTATACTGTCTTTTAGGTAACACCAATTTCCCAGGATCTCAGAGCATGTTGTTTCTGCATGTAGAATCTTTGGTTTTAGGAAGAGAAGCAGTAATAGAATCTCTTTTTTATATTTAAAGAAAATAATACCAGTGACTCTCTAAACTATATTAGACTGACTGAAGTGCTTGATCCCTGGGTAAGAGGGTGATTTGAGGTGATTTGTTTGTTGTCATTTTACCATTGCTAGTGAGTGAAATGTTGGGCTCAAGCTGTTAATTCAATAAACCAGAGTTTGAACGCCAGCATTCTCATTTACTCATTTACTAGCTGTACCTCACAACAGATTACTTATTCTCTTAAGTCTTAGTCTCATAATTTGTAGAATAGTCCAATTATTATATCTGATCATAGAATTGTGGAGAGGAATTAAATATAAGAAGACATAGTGAATGGAATCAATAAATATGCTTGGGTAAAGAATTCCAAAAATCATCTCTTCGATAAAAGCAATGGGAAAATTGGCAAAATTCGTTGGAGTCATTTTTTAGAAATCTAATAATTAGTCAAGCTTGCAGCAATCCAGGGAGCATTTATTTTAAAAAAAATAGATATGAGAATGGTGAACTGTGTGATATTTTAAGTTGACCTATTCCCATACCCTACCCACATACCTAGCTCTGCTGTAGCCTTGAAACCAAACAGCCCATAACAGTGGTGAGACGCAATAGGCCTGGCATCTCTGATGGGAGTACAACAGGGTTGAAGCTGAAGGAACTCAGGAAATTTTACCTCAAAATATGACTCATTAGTATAAAGAGTATTTTGTATTAAAGGCCTTAAGAGAGAAAAAGACCCCTAGAAAGGGCTTTTTCTTGATCTGCATAACCAGACAGAACCATCAAAAGGACAATTGACTTTCCTTCCCTATTATTTCAGCATATTGCAGGAAAGAAGATCAAGAATGTAATCAGACCAGGTCCCAATAATTTTAAATATAATTCTCGTCTCTCAAGGTCAATTTAATTCACAAAAAAGATTTATAAGTCAATTTGTTTTCTCTATCTATTCATCCTCTCTAGCAAGAATTTATTGCCCCCAAACAGAATTACCTATAGTCTTTGTCTCCCTCTCCTCTCTAAAAAGAGAGTATAAATATCTGGATCCCATTGGGATATTGAATAATCACTCTGTGATTCTCCCCTTGTTCATGGTAAATAAACCTCTTTCTCTTATTATCTGACTTAATAATGAGTTGATCTTTCAGCAAACTCTTGGGGAAAAGAGAAGGTTTCCCCTTCATCCTCACAGAGTTCCTCAAAACTTACATTCCCAGAGAACTGTCATTATTTGACTTATCTAGGGGTTCCCTAGAAGATCCCATTTAGAAGGCTCTCTTTGTTTAACCTGACTGGGTGTTTTCTGTGTGAAAATCTTTTTACCTTGGGATCATTTTTTAAAAACAAATAGAGACAATTGATTAACATCATGACTACCTAAAGAGGTACATAACAGTTCAGGTAAACAACAAGCTAACCAAAGGACTTAGAAGAAAATTCTGGAGACTAAGAGGTACATAAGACCTCTGAAGAGCTCTGACATATTCCTGGGAGTAGGCTATATGCATGCATAGTGCTTCATATATGTTCAGAAAAGACCTAAGAAGATCCTCAATTCTAATCTCAGACTGACCTCAAGGCTATGTACAAGTACGAAGAGAAAACTTAGGCCAAGTTGCCACCTTCTGGCTGAATATTGAAGACATGTCCACATATAGTGACCTCTGCTCTGTTTAAAGAAATATCTGTCCAATTATCAGCTGACTACTAGGCTACCTGAGCAGAGACTTCAGTGGTCACACACAACAAAGAATACTAAATTTATAGGCTTAGTTCAGAGAAGTCACTTACACAATAATAAGCTCTTGGTAGGAGGAAGCATCCAATTTCCAGGGTTATTGATTTGTTTTATTTAAAATGTTTTGCTTTCAACCAAAAATTATGAGACATGCAAAGAAACAAGAAAGTATGGCCCATTCACAGTAAACAGAGAATCAACAGAAACTGTCCCTGAAAAAGCTCACATGTTGAACTTACAAGACAAAGACTTTAAATCAGTTGTTGTATATATAATAAAGAAAGAAATCTACATCTAAAGAACTAAAGAAAAGTATAAGAATAATGTCTCATCAAATAGAAAGCATCAGTAAGGAGAAATAGTAAAAAATACAATATAAATTTTAGAGTTTAAAAGTATAATAACTGAAATAATAATCCACCAGAGGTCTCAACAACTGATTTGAAGAAGCAAAATAATTATTGAATATGAACATAGATCATTTTACATTATCCAATCTGAGGAACAGAAAGGAAAAATAGTAAGGAAAAATAAGCGAAGTAATAGACGTCAATGGGACACCATCAAGTTCACCATAATAGACATATTATGAGAGTCCCAGAAAGTGAGGAAAGAGAGTAATTAGGAGAAAAAGTATTTCAAGAGATAATGGCTAGAAATCTTCCCAAATTGGATGAAAAATATTAATATAGACATCCAAGAAACTTAACAGACTCCAACAGGATAAACTCAAACAGATCTAAACCAAACCAAAACACCATAATCAAAGAGTAGAAAGAAAGACAATAAAGGAATCTTAAAAATAGCAAGAGAGAATCCTTAATGAGATTAACAGCAGATTTCTTATCAGAAACTAGAAGGTCACAGAAGACCCTGAGATACTTATTCAAAGTGCTGAAAGAAAAGCACTGTCAACTAAGAATTCTATGCTCATCAAAATTATTCCTTGAAACAAAAGGGGCAATAAAGACATTTCAAATTTAACAAAATCTGGGAGGATTGATCACTAGAAGACATGCTCTGCAAGACCAGTTCTTCAGGATGAAATAAAAGAACACTAAATAGTAACTTTTATCCACATGAAGAAATAAAGATCATTGATAAAGATAACTGCATAGTTTAATATAAAAAAAATATTAATGGACCTCAAGAGCTTGTTTGGAGTTTCTAGCAGGAAAGTGCGGCTACTTGTATACCTTTGACTGAAGAACAATCCTCCTCTATTGGAGAGGTTCAACACACATCTTTGGGAGGGACACACATGGAGCAATGAGGGAATAAGAGACCACCCACCTAGTCAGCCAGAATAGCCAAATCAACTCTGGCAATCAATGGGGCGACAGATGTTGCAGATCGCGCTCATACCCCAAAAAATGGACTGATCCAGCCCTTAGTTTCTAAGTAGAAACAATAGATACTGATGATGGATTGGAATGGACAGATTAAGAGAAAAAATGGGGAAATCCAGAATAATTTTTTGTTTCCACAAGGGCATTTGAGAGACTCATGATGCCATTTGCTGTGATGGAAATGACTGACGGAGCCAGTTTGGCAAGGGGCCAAATGGATGAGGGTATCCATTTTTCATTTTTTAGGATATGTTGCTATTTAAATGTTTATGAGATATCCAAGAAAACACACCAAGCAGGTATTTTTTAACAAGTGTCTAAGATCAGAGATAGAAATTTTATAGCTATCATAGCTTAGATGGTATTTAAAGCATCTAAAACAGATGTGATCACCATAAAAAGAATTGATAAAAGACAAAAGATACTGGACCAAGGGACACTTAGCATTTAAGTTATGAAGAAGAAAAAGTCAAGAAGCCAATGAAGTTGAAAAAAACTAGAAAAATGCAGAGAAAAAGAAGCAGAGAGACAAGTGTTCAAAAAAGGGCTTAATCAACTGAGTTAAATTATTCTAAGAAGTCTTCCATTCTATGCCATAGGATTCTATAAGATTCCAAATAATGATACTTACCAAATTGTTAGAGGATGAGATCTAATACGTATTGAGTGCACACCATGTGCCTTACATGACCTATAATATGAGTATAATAACTCCATAGGAAGCAATTTGAGAATGAGAAATAGAGACTTAGAGAAGCTGTGTGATTTGTTTAGGATCCTAAGCTTCAGAGAATTCCAACTGACACCTAACTGTCAAGATTCTCCCCTCCCTTTTTTTAACCAAACATACTGCCCTTCTAAATTATATTTGAGAATGTACTATTGTCGATTGATCATTTCGTTGTATCTGGAGAAGGATGATTCAGGGATATCTTCAAAGACACAGAAGATTTCATTATTTTAATTACAAACTAAAGCATATTATTCACTCAGGAAATGCAAATTACAATTGCTTTGTAATACCACTACACATTAATTAGAATGGCTAACATGAAAACTGTAGAAAGATCAAGTATGAGCAGAGAGGTAAAGCAACTGCAACTCTCTTAGACTGAAGGTGGGAGGGTAAATTGGCATAACCACTTTAGAAAACTATCTGGCAATATATATTAAAGCTAAATGTTCATTTATGGCACAGCAATTCTATTCCTAAATATATAACCAACAAGTATGAATGTACATGTCCTCAAAGATGTGCTACATAATATTCATATTATACTATTTATTGTAGCCCCAAACAGAACTATGCAAACCCCCATCAGTACAATGAAAAAATAGTGTTATGTTCACATAATGGAATCCTCTGAAACAGGGAGAAATAATAATAGCTAAACATAGAAAATTAGATATATCTTATAAACACAATGTTACCTCAAAGATACTGCATAAAACTCAACACAAGTAAAATCATTCTACACTTCCAGCAGCCATACTAGTGGTTGTTCTAGGGAGAATTATTAGCGACAAAAAGGAGAAAAAAGGAAATTCTGGGGTAATAATAATTTTCTATTCCTTGACCTGGATGCTGGCTCCACAGATTTGTTAATTTCTGAAAATGTATTGTGCTGTATACATATGATGTGTGTGCATATGTAATCAATACATACTACATTCAAAATTTTTTAATTAGAAAAGAAAAAGACAAAGATAAAAATACATACATTTTCCCTAATTCAAAATGATTATGATTAATATTTTAGATTACGCTTTTTTATTCACTGTTTTAATGTATTTGGATACATGTATTCTTTTTCTTATAAAAATTGTATTGCACTACATTATCTTTTTAACTTAGTTGCATGTTATTTTTCTAAACAACATGCTAGAACCATCTTTCCATGTGAATATACAAAGGTCTATTACTTACTTCTGGAATATATTTAATCTCGTGAATATAATTTACTTAACTAGGCCCCAATAGTCGAGCATGAGAATTGGTCTACTTTGACTTTTTCTGTGAATTGTTATAATATGGATCATTGTACTCATCTCTAGTTTATTAAAAAAAAAAACAAAAACCTAGGAGTACTAACACGGGAGTCAAAATGGAGTCAAGAATACAGGGCAAGCTTTTAAAAGGCCCTGGTATATGTTTTAAAATCATCCTCCAAAAAAAAAAAAAAAACAAATTGTAACGAAACCATCTTCCTATCAAATTTTATGAAAGAACTCCTTTCCCTTGCCAAAGTGAAGGATTATAATTCTTGTTAATATTTTCTATTTGACTGGGCCAAATAAATTTTATCTTGATTTCTTTTGTATTTTTTATTACTATAAGAGTTGAACATTGTTTTCATATGTACATTAGGTATTTGTATTTCTTCTTTTGTGAATTATATGTTCATATTATTCATCCATCTTTATAATAGCAATCTTTTGACCTCTTTAGATTTCAAATATTATTTCCCATTTGTTGTTTACTAGTTAATTTCTTCATACCATCTTGAGAGTACAGACCAAATCTATCACAATTTTTCTGTAAATTATTTATTTAGCTATATTTTCTTTATTATTGCTTATTTTAATTAAATTCCTAATATGTCTAGAATTCAGCTAGGTACATGGAATAAGATTGTAACATTCTGTTTTCCAATAAAAATTTTTTTCTCTTCATTTTATTATTTCTAAGGCTGGAATATTATAGCAAGCATTTCCTTTTTTCAAGAACTGAGGAGAGGAATTTTAAGATAAGATCTTAGCAAACACTAGAATTCAAAGAAATAGGTTTCTGTGAAGATTAAATATTATTATTCAACATACTTGAAATTTTGCTTATCAACAATCCAAGTTGCTTACAAACTCTTTAATTCCTTTAACATTTGCCTGTTTAGGATAATAGCTCTTTGTCTACTAAGGTATACTTCAAATTGTTCCAACTGATCTTGCATTCCTATTTGAAGAATAGTAAACTACTGACAACATTCCTTGGATCTGAGTATAAATAAATTTGAACATGCCCAAACAAATATAAGAAGTCCTAGCTGGGCATGGTAGTTCACACCTATAATCCCAGCACTTTGGGAGGTCAGGAAGAAAGGTTGACTTGAGTCTAGAAGTTTGACGCTGGCATTAGATAGGCATGGTGTTGTGTGCTTATAGTCCTAGCTACTCAAGAGGCTGAAGCAGGAGTATCACTTGAGCCCAGGAGTATAAGTTTGCAGTGAACTATAATGATGCCACTGAATTCTAGTCTGGGTGACAGAGGGAGACCCTATTTCAAAATAAAAGAAAAGAAAACAAAAGAGTCCTAATGCTGCTTTCCTTCACAAATAACATATAAGTTGTATAACAGATACTATACTGGACACTAGTGTACTGGACACTAGCTGTGGACAGAGCTAAAGAAAATATATTTCACCCCCACCCTCCCTGACTTTGCACTTAGAGGGTCATGCCAATATGATGATTGAAATTGTTCTGTTTTTATCTGTTATTATTATGTGAGATCAGGTGTATGAGGTGTATACACACACATGTGGGCGTGCACATACAGGGTGCCAAAAAATATATATACACATTTTAAGAAAAAAAACCTGTATTAAAATTGTAATACTTACTATATAGGTAATCACAAAAGTTTTGAGATGCACAAAAATCAAAAAATGTAAAATCTGCTGAGACAGAAATAAAGGAATCCCTCCCAACAACACCCATCAGCCAAGCAAGTCAAAACTTGCAGAGGTGAATCAGAAAGGACACCACCAACTGTGTTTCTTAGAAGTGAAATAATGGACCATAACACAGTCTATCTCAAAACTTTCCTAGTGACCCACATATACCAAAAACAAAAGACGAATACAAGTCACATTGATCTCTTCTTCCTCTTCTTCTTCTCCTTCTTCTCCTTCTCCTTCTTCTTTTTGGAAAAATAAATAAAAGTGATCATCTCTTCTAATTGCACAACATGACTTGAGTATCACAAGTTTAATAGTTATTTTTCTTTCTGAAAATGAGTATACATTTTTTGGCACCCTCTGTATGTATATACATATACGCATACAAATATGAAGTATTTAGAACAAAGCATACAAACTGCTTAAAATTCTTGACTAATTACCATGTATCATACTGCAGATGTAGACATCAAGCATTCGTCAGACTTGAGAGTACGTTTGAGCATAGCACCCAAAGTGATTATTATATGCACAGCTTTACAATTTATTGTTTGTGTCCTATGGCCACCAGCTCTTTGTCCATATCAAGTACTATAATCCCTGTTCTAGGCTGAGCTTCTTTTTCATTAGGTTGGAAATGGAGGATGAGGAGGGGGAAGAAAGAGAGGAAGATGGGTAACTTCATACTGGGTAAGTATAAAAGGCAGTTTATTAACTAATGTAGACAAGAAGTTCAGAATGGTAAGACACATGTACTCAAATAATATCAGGAACTTATTATCTCTGTAGTTTTCTTTACCTGTGGCTCTTATCTCAGATAAGACCTGGAAGCAAAGGTCCCAGGCAAAAGAGATACTCTAGAAAACTCTGAATAGCTGACTTGGGGGATCTTGCTTCCCTGTCTCCAGACTACCGAGAACTGCCGATGGTAAGTAACAATAAGAGGTCTCCTATAAAGGCACTTTAGAAAGTGAAAGCTTTTTGACTGCTTTTTAACCACTTTCTTTTAAAGAGGCGCGACATGGCTTCCACTTCCTCTTTAGTTGGAAAACTCGTAACATTGTTTCCTTGCATTTTGTTTTGCCATCTGCCATTGACTGTCATATTTCACAAGTTAAGAAACATGTTATTTCGTTGTTTATTTTGTCAGTATTTGGTATTCTCTAGAGAGAAATTATCTGTTTTTCAGTGGAATAGATTTAATCTGTCTTGTCTCTAGACTCACCTAACTCATTGTCTTTCACAGTCAAAGGTTTTTCTCTTCCTCACTTGGTGAGCAGGTGAATTTATCCCTGATTCTGAAAAATACAAATTTTTTTTTGAGTCGGAGTCTCATTCTGTCACCCATGATAGAGTACAGTGGTGCAATCTAGCTGACTGTAACCTCCATTTCCTAAACATTCTTATCCCAGCCTCCCAAGTTAGCTGGGACTACAGGCCTGTGCCATCTTGCTTGGGATGGTCTTGAATTCCTAACCTCAAGTGATACAACTACCTTGATTTTAAGGATACCATGATGAAGGCTGAAAAATAAAGATTTCTAAGCATATCGTACTAAGGACTTACTGGTGTAGAAGGAAGTTGCCCTAGGATCTTGATTTCTTACTCCAATATTTTTTGGAAATTGCTGTCAGTACAATTATTCAACATTCTAAAGGAGCAAAGACCTTCAATTTTGACCTTTCAATTATTCCAATTATCCTTTGCAAACTTTCTCTCATATATCACCATCCAGTTTTATAAAAGAAGTTACATTGCATATGTGTACATTGTACATCTGAGATTGAGATTTAAGGCAAGTCTTATTCTTTAACTTCAGATTAATAAAGAGTACAAACAATTAGGTTACATTATTTGTGTTTATTAGGTAAAGTCCAAGATGTAGTTAAGCCCTTCCCAGGAAGTGTGCCACATACCTTTACATTGTGCCTATTAGGTGAGAACTCACCAATCCCCTTCACTCTTCCTCTCCCCTCCTGCCCCACTTGAATTTAATTGTGTTTTTTTCTCCTGTGTGGGTATATAGTTATCCATCTAGTGGTTTCATATTAATACTGAGTACATTGGATGCTTGCTTTTCCATTCTTGTGATACTTTATTAAGGAGAATGTTCTTCACCTCTGTCCAGGTTAATATAAGAGATGTAAAGTCTCCATCTTTTTTACAGTTGAATAGTATTCTATTGTAAACATATACTACAGTTTATTAATCCAGTCATGAGCTGATGGGCACTTGAGTTGATTACACATCTTGGCAATTGTGAATTTAGCTATACTAAACAATCTAGTTCTAGTGCAAATGTTCTTCTGGTAAAAAAAAAAAAAAAATTTTCCCTTCTGGGTAGATACTTAAGTAATAGGATTTCAGGATGAAATGGAAGGTCTACTTTTAGCTCTTTGAGGATTCTCTATACTTCTTTCCAAAGAGGCTATATGGAAAGAGAAGGATATCAAGGGTATTAAAATGGGGACAGAGGAAGTCAAAGTCTTGCTCTTTGCTGATGACACGATCTTACACTTTGAATACCCCAGAGTCTCAACTATAAGACTCCTGGAAATCATCAGGAAATACACTAAAATCTGAGGCAAGTCTTTAGAAGGTTTGTCTTCTCAAGTAATTTTTCTGATTTTGTGGGATGGGTTCTGGTCAATAATGGGGATTGATTGGAGTATCCTAATTATGTTGTAGTGAATCTGATGGAAGCCTTACTGGATGTGTCACTGGTGTACTTTTTCATGATCACACATGCTACCTTTCTTTTATAACTGAAGAACATTTAGATACTGGCTTGCTTAAGTTATTTTCAAATTGCCCTATTATTTATTTACATATTATCCCCTATCTTTTGCAAATTATTCTCTATGAATTATGAATAAAGATGTGACTTAGGTATATGTTGCTTAGCACATAAGCTTTTCATCACTAATAATTAAATGCATTTGAGTCTTCACTAGCTATTGTCAAATTATCTGGCTTCTTTCTTGTCTTTCAAAGCACGTTCCATGGAGCATTAGTTCTGGAGGATGTTAATGAGATACCAAGAAGAAGATAGGTTTTTTCTTCAAATATATTTAGGAAAGACTGAGTGAAATGAATTAAGTCTTTATTATGATAAGGGCATTGTTATCCTCCAAAGAGAAGACTCTGTTTTCCACACTTACGGGAACATGAGAAAGGTCTGACCATCTCTTGAGACTAAAAATCCATGAATACAAATTGGAAAGTGCTTTTTTGTAGGTATCTAACCAACGTCAACATTCATTCCTTTGATTTAGTCCTTCCATTCTGATCTATCCTCCTTTTGGAAGGGCTATGAGCTGCCCCTCCAGCATTCTCCAAAAGGCATTCATGGTGCAGGATATCAGTGAAGAAATAATTGAGTCCCCTGACTCACAACCTCACTACTTTTGGGATTTTTATTTTATTTTATTTTATTTTATTTAGTCAGAATCTTGCTATGTTGCCCAGGCTACACAGCTAGAGTGAGTGCAGAGTCTATTCACAGGCAGGATCATACTGTACTGCAGCCTCGAACTCCTGAGCTCAAGTGATCCTCCCACCTCAGCCTCCAGAAAAACTAGGACTGTAGGTGTCCACCACCACACCCAGCTCTATAACCTCATAACTTCTTATCAGGAACTTGCCTTTCTTTGGATCTTACTAAATTCTTCTGGAATTGGTCTAATACTACAAAGCGATGAGAGAATACTCTGGTGGGTAAGAAACCTCAATATCTATACAATTAAATCCAAATTAGTATATTGGAACAGCCTGAAAAAAATCAATTCTTCTTTGTCTCACCTGCAAGTCATGGCCAACTAGAGTATCAAAATCAGTTATGAGATCTGCCGTAAATATTTTGTTATTAATTACTCTCGTATTATGGTAAAGGTGCTTCAAATATTCCCATAGAATAAATCCTTTAGATGGTAAGTTATCGAGAATAAGTTCTCTTATGAGCTGAGTTGAGATAAGAAAAAGACAAAAATATGTTAAGACATGATTCCTACCCTCAAAGGACTAACACAAATAAATGCTTGATATAAAATATAGTATATTGTTAACAACAAAACTGAATATAGAGTAGGCTCTTGACATTCAAAAAGGATAAGTTCAGAGACCATTTGAGTCCCCCAGTACGGACAATTTTATCACAAAATGTGTGAGATGAGAACAGCAACCCTGAGTTGAGATGTGAATGCTGATTAGAAGGTTCAGCTCACTCACAGGTAAGACATAGGCTCCTTCTCAGGAACACTGCAGATCTCCAGCTCAAAAATCTCTGCCTTGGTCAAATGATCAGTAATTCTGAATTGGACAATTTGGAAAATAAGTGAGTGGTTAAACCCACATGTAGTTGTATGGTACAGATTTGTATACTGCACAAGGGTGCCATATCTAAAGAACACAGTTCATATAACAGACCTCATGGCTTAGTAAAATCATCGTGACAACTTTTCTACAGATGGCAGCGAAGTTCACTTCAAACAAAACCAGTGTATCATAGTCATTTTCTGTCCCATGGAAATAAAGTGTCTTGAAAGTAGAGGTGCTATTTTCTAATTTGCACAATACTGATCAATAGTCTTCATTGTGTGCTTAATTGGTAAGAATGCAAGAGAATCACTTAGGGCAGTGCCTGTGGCTCATTGGGTAGGGCACCGGCCCCATATACCAAGGGTAGCAGGTTCGAACCCGGCCCTGGCCAAACTGCAACAAAAAAATAGCTGGGTGCTTTGGGGGGCACCTGTAGTCCCAGCTACTTGGAATCGTGTAAGCCCAAGAGTTTGAGGTTGCTGGGAGTTTTGATGCCACTGCATGTCACTCTATGGAAGGCACATGGTGAGACTGTCCGCCCACCAAAAAAAAAAAAAAAATCATGAATAAACAAAAAGGGAGAGCTTAGTCCTGAACGTTTATGGATGGGTTGAAACTATTTCACAAATTTTGCATTGTTAGCAAAAGGGCTTGGAGACCAAACAGTCTGTAATTACCTGCGCTTATATTGCTGTTCTCATTTCATTGATGAACAAATACCGTGTATGATCTGATTCAGTAACATTTTCATGATTTTTTGTTTTAAGTTGGATGCAAATGTGTACTTCTTCTTTTAAATGTAGGACAGTGTTGAAATTCTCCTATTCTTTGTTTGGCTGGTATGAGATCTCACGGTGAGGCTAGATTTTACAGCTCAGCAGCATTTGGTCACCTGCATACTTTAACTTCTCTGTTGCTTGTCACCGCACTTTACCAGTCAGCTATGTGCAACAAGGTAGACAGAAGCATTTCAGGTCCACTGATCAGGATCCAGATCGGTTTCTCAAAAGTGACTTCACTTAACAACCAGGCTGACCAGTTAACAAGCCACCAAAATCTGTCATACCAATACCTTATTCCAGGTCTAGAGGACTTAGCTATACACATTTGACACAAATGAGCCAAAGGTCATTGGAGTCGGTGTTTGGGACCTCTGAATTTTCAGAATTAAAACCTTTATATATTAGGGGCAGCACATATGTTATTTATCCAGGTCTTTATAAATAATGGGCAAGATTCTCTTCCAAAACCTCTTTAGAGTCCCATCTACTGTGTTTCCACTATGATTTATTAAACTAGCTTGATTACATGTGCATTTTGCATGGTATTCAGATCACAAAAGTCTCAACTGTACAGAGGCAAAGTGAGCTATATGCCTTTTACATGCTAACTTGCAATCATTTTTTCTTATTTGGGGGGCTCGATTTATTTTCCATTGATTTGTTTTCCAAACAGTGAGTCTATATGTGTGTCAATTTTCACCAGTCCATGACAATTTCTCTAATTGCTGAAACTAAAACTTTGAAAAAAACATATCCTCAAAGGCTATAGAAAACATCTTCTGCAGTGTGAATCCTATAAACTTCATGATTCAACAAATGTGTTACTCAAAATTGCTGATTTGGCAAACGGGTCTTGTTCCCATGAAGCAAAGGCCCAGAGAGCTTTCAGGCCCTCCGTCTCTAAGTTAGTGTCCTCGTATGGAAATGAGTCCTTTCCTGGTCCCAGCACAGCAGTGTGAGTCTCGGGGGGATGGCAGCAATTGGTCATCCCATATTCCTGCTGTGGCTCGCCACTAACGTGCCCAACAACCTTGACACAGTTCCACTTTCTTCCTTGTTTTTCTGGGTAATTCTTAGTTCTAAAAAGTTTGAGGAAGGCTAGGCACAAGAGCTCACAGCTGTACTCCTAGCACTTGCGGAGGCCAAAGCAGGAGGATTGCTTGAGACCAGGAGTTTGAGACTAACCTGGGCAACATAACAAAATCCTATGGCTAAAAAACACTTTTTAAAAAAATATTAGCTGAGTGTGGTGGCATGTACCTATATGTACCTATAGCCCCAGATACTCAGGAGACTGAGGCAGGAAGTTCACTTAAGTCCAGGGGATGGGGTTACACAAAGCTGCGATTAGAACACTGCACTCCAGCTCAGGAGACAGAGTGATACCTCATCTCTAAAAAATAATTTTAAAAAACTTTTAGACAAAAAATTTCAGAGACCTCTGCAGCTAGTTGGAGCTTCTTTATTTGTTATGCTTTAGGGATAATCCCTTCCGTGTCCATCACAATCCTTTATTACTGGGTTTGCAAGAGCTAAGACTGTTAAATTTTGTTGTTGTTTGTGTCATTATGGTCTGCATGAGACTTTGTGGAAGTAACAGAGTAACAAAGGAGTTCTAGGAAGCTTGTCTCTATACCAACAAAAGAATTACTATGTAATAAAGCCTCTGATGGCTGGCTATATCAGGGTCATGCTCACTAATCTAGAATTCTGGCTATTGTAGAGTCACTGTAACCATTACATATGGGTTATCGCTTTTCCAAGGCATAAAGACACAACATGTAATTTCCTGTAAAATTCGATCAAATAATTGCACCTTTGATAATCCAGAACATGCTTTAAGAATTTATGAAGCTTCAAAGTCCTTTTCACTTCCATCAATTTTAACTTTACCACAGATGTACAGAAATTGTTAAGGGAGAGTTTTATTTATTTATTTCTTTTTGTAGAGACAGAGTTTCACTTTTTCGCCCTCGGTAGAGTGCTGTGGCGTCACACAGCTCACAGCAATCTCCAACTCCTGGGCTTAGGCGATTCTCTTGCCTCAGCCTCCCAAGTAGCTGGGACCACAGGCGCCCACCACAACGCCCGGCTATTTTTCCGTTTTGCAATTTGGCCGAGGCTGGGCTTGAACCCGCCACCCTCGGTATATGGGGCCAGCGCCCTGCTCGATGAGCCACAGGCGCCGCCCAAGGGAGAGTTTTAACTAGTCAGATATTGGGTGATAGAGATCTGCGAGATGCTAATTTTTCTAAAAGTATCTGAGTTTAAGATTGCTGCTCTGTTGGGGCGGGGCAGTTATTAGGGCAGAATTGGAATGAAAAGGAAAATTTTCTGATTTTTCTCCAGACTACAGCTATGATTAGCTGCTCCAGGGTTTCTGTTTTGCATTACTGGGTCACATTCTTAAGAGGGTATTTCTTTCACCTAATAAATTTGAAGTTAGCTCTATCTTCTGGACGAAGGGCCCACAGTGGGGGAAATGCCTGAGATGCTCTGGAGGAAGCCAGCAGTGGCGAGCTCTTAACAATTGGTTCTTGGCTGATTTGACCAGAAGTTAATTTTCCTTTCTAGAAACTGCACTTCCTCAGCCACTGACAGAAACCTGGAGACCCTCTCCCCAGCCTTTGGGTGTGTTTCCAACAAAGCTCACTGCATCTGGTCTTCCAGTGGGCTAACCAGACTGTGTTGCTGTCAGAAATGGCTTGGGGGGGTGGGGGGGAGAGTTGTGATTAGCTTTAAATGAAGTTCTAAACCACTGGTACATGAAATGAAACTATTTCTCTCTCTCTCTCTCTCTTCTCCTTCCTTTAACCTGAGCTGCTAATGTAAGTGGCTCTAATTTACTTTTCCTGAGAAAACAAAGCAAAATAAAACGAGGAATGGCAAAAAGATCCTTTTCGAAGTGTAGCACTTTTGCTCCTGATAAAAGGAAGTCATTTGCTGCTTTCGTGGTGTCAGTATTAATTTCCAAGCAGTCAAAGCCACCGCTAATTTATTTACAGAACAATCTCCTTGCCCAGGAGCTGTGCTGGTTGAGGCAGTGGTTTCCAGCCTCCAGCTTTGTTTGTTGACAGGCTGATTTCCCACAAGGCTGTTTCCACCTGTGTTTCTGTTGTTTTTAGTGCGTGTCTCCCTTTCTTCTCCCCCCGCCACTGCCTCCCCAATGGCTGTTGAAGGCCCTTCTCATCTCCGGTCTCTCTCATCCACTTCCTCCCCTAGCCCCAAGGACTCCTGGCAGGGCTTTGCAGTCATGCTGCACTTAGAGTCTCTGCTCGTGGTCCCAGGGGGCCCTACATTTCTTTCTTTCTTCCCCTCCCCCTTTTTTTTGTTTCAAGGACAAGATTCAAAAGAACCTGCTATACACAGGTTGGAGGGTGCACCTTCAGATGTGTCTTCAAATAGGGGCTGAGCAATTTGAATATTTGTGCTCTTGAAAAATCAGTCTGTAAGATCGTCCCCCAAAGCCCATTAAATTCTGCAAAATCGCTCAGCTTTGAGGGCTTCACGATAGAGTCCAATTTGGGGCCCTGGCACCTCAAAGGTGCTTACGATGAAAACTATGAAGTGGCTGGCTGATTTGGGCCCAGCTGCTTGCATATCAAAGGCAGGAGGACAGGAGGGATGTATCTGCAGAAAACGGCCGGGTTGCTCCATGTGCCAGCGCCGGGCAGGTAGTATTTTGAGATGTTTAAAGCACACTTCTGCAGGCATGCACATCTGTCTGCCTGTCTGCCATTTCATCGTTCTTCAGCAGGGCAACATATACAAGGATGAGGCATGTTTTAAAATCAGTGGCAGTGCCCCATGGGCATGGAGCAGGGAATAGGTATTAGCCCATATTCCAGATTATAGGCCTAATTAGGCCTTGGGCCTAATTTCTCAACCTCTGCAGAGTATGTGCACATTTTTTTGTGCATTTTGTTTTGCAGATGTTGTTTGTCTGGATTCAGAGATTTGTATTAATTTGTGTGTGTTTAAAATACCTACTCCTGTCCCAAATGAAGGAGAAGAGGAAAAAAGCACAAAGCTTTGTCTGTTTAGAATCATGTGATTATATTGTAGGGTAATCTGGAAAATTATTTGTTTTTAAACAAACAAAAACAGAAACCTGGCAAAGGGAATGTTGTTCTCGTCAATGGTTGAAAAGAAGAGTAAAAGTACAAGAAATGGCCCGTGGTTTCCATCTCCCAGTAATTGCATAATTAGGCTAAAGAAGTTTCACTTTGTTAACAGAGTCTCTGTTTTACCTCTCCTCCCACCCACAGACTCTGGTGTCTTCTTCATCCAGATTATTTTCTCCCAGTCTTTGCAATTTGTTTCCTTACCAGGGACATGGGACTCCTAAAGTCTAAAAGTTCACTGGGTTCAATTAGTTCTCCTTCTCAAGCTCTCTGTAACCAAAACCCCTCCTATTTACTTGGAAAGCAGAAATAATGTCATTTCATTGCCTGAGAGCATAGCTCCAAGATGCCTGAAACAATTTTGCTCAAACTTCCTACCAACTCACCTTTGGGCTGAGACAAAACAGGAAAAGTTTGGGCCCCGAAGGACAATTTTTCAGAGAAACTGGGAGCAGGTAGAGGCAGAGCTGAGCGATGAAACTCATCTGACAATTGTCATCTGGCCTCTTTGCATCTCCGGTCTCATTCTTCCCCGTCTCCTGGGGACGCCTGCCTTTCCTCCCTCCCTGTCATGTCAGTGGCTCCCACTCCCGTCCCCTCGCCTGCTCGTCCTCTGGGATGAAGAAAAGGCTTTAAACCCGTAAACTGTATAAATTTTCTCCAAAATCAACTTGAAACTCAGTTTAAATTGGATGGAGAGGATTCGCTTATGCAAGCAGCAGCTGTGTCCCCACACCCTGATGCAGCCGTCCCTGCTGTCGGGGCCGCAGTCTGATGATGTGGGCTAGCGAGCTTGGCTGTCGGAAGGCTGGAGCGTCATGTACGTTCATATGAAGACTATTCCTCTGCACAACTGTGGGGATGTGGGATGAGGCTGTCTTTCCCTCCCCACTCGGTGGCTAATGTAGCTCAGGGACTGTATTCAGGAGCTAAGCCTGCATGGAGTAAGTAATCAGAGGGCCCAAGGAAATGGGCATGGAAGACACTGAACTTTCTCTTTCTCTGAGCTCAGTTTTGGTTTCAAAACCAATTCCACTGATGAGGCAGAAAGCTACTTTGTGTCATACTGATGTTTTTCCCAGCCCTTTCCCCCAAGGGTGAGTTTTAATTCCAGGTGATCAACATGGTTTCCCAGATCTCTGGTCCATAAAGCACCTTTCCTCAGCTGGATGAGTCTTGGAGACTTTTAGTTTTAATCGATGCTGGTGGCTGCTGAGCCCTTCCGCCCTGGCAATTCTCTTTTGTGCTTCTGTGCCCCCTGAGGGCAGGAGTGCTGGTCTGTGATCAGATTCCTCACCTGGGTATGAAAATTCTGGAGTGGCTGTCTGTGAATGACCTTCCCTCATTCCTCCCTGGCCCACCCCCAGGGTTCTTGGGGGTACTCTGAGGCTTTGCCCCACCGCCTTCCCATACCCCTCACTTTTCTCAAGTCCATAGTCGCATTCTAATGTCCACAGGAAGCCCAATTTTCCCGACGCCTTCTCGCCCAACTCATGATCCCTCTCCAGACACTTTCATCACCTGCAACCCTCTATGTCACCCTAAGGCCACACAAGCCTGAAAGAAATTCCTCTTCTCCTCCTGCTTTGCATCACATGGCAGCCAGTTTAAAAATTTGCCCATAGACTACTATGGAAAATGATTTGCAGAAAAGAAAATCTGAGCGAGAGAAAAAAAAAAAAAAAAGATGTATTGCTACGATTAAACCAACTATTTTCCCTTTTTGGTATTACTTGCAAAATCTCAGCTTAGTTAACCTGTCTTTGCTTAGAGACTATTTAAATAACTTTTCTATCAAGAGCCATGAGAACAGCATATATATTTAGCACTGGTGATTAGTATTTTTTCCTAAGCAGTTCCTTTTAACAGTCTTTTAGATCACTTCCATGGCCAGTTATAAGTCTGTGAATTAGCACTGTGATTAAAAACACAAGCTTCCGAATAAGACCCAGGTCTGCTCATTGGCCTGATGCAAATTAGGGAACAACTTCACTATGCTTCCGGGGCCCTTGTGTGTGAACTGCTTCAGCACCGTTAGGAAGTGTACATAAACTAATGTGCGCAAAACTCCTAGCAAATAATAAATCTTAGTGTTTCCTTTACTTGTCTTCTTTACTTTAGGAATCATCTTATATGTCCATCCATTGCCAAAAGAACATATTTCTTCTTGTGAGGAAAGACCTATAGCATAACTACCCAGAAAATGAAGTGGAATGGACCAAGGTGATGGTTTATGGCCATAATTATAGAGTGGCAGAGAGAAAAAAATTCTCTGATCATCTCTCTAGTTGAGCAGAGCTTTTGAGAGAAAGAATAGCACATAAATTTTAAGTTGATTTTTCTATAATTTATATCCAATGTATTTTTAAAGATTAACGCTACTCACAGTATAGCAAGTTGTTGGTGACAGTATTATTATTCTATTTATTTTATTATTATTAATGTCTTGCTCTGTTGCTCAGGCTAGAGTATAGTGGAAAGATCATAGTCACTATGATCTCAAACTCGTGGCCTCAAGCAATCCTCCTGTCTCAGCCTTCTGAGTAGCTGGGACTACAGGTGTGTGACATCACACTGGGTTTTTTTTTTTTTTTTTTTTGGAGATAGGGTTTCACTATGCTGCTCAGGTTGGTCTCAAACTCCTGGCCTCAAGTGATCCTCCTGCTTTGGCCTCCCAGTGCTAGAATTACAGGTGTGAACCACCATGCCCAGCCTAGTATGTTTATATATACATGCATGGTATAGATAAAATAAAGTTTGGGATGATGAGATTTATGTTGAACAGGATTTTCTGTTTGGTAAAGTTTTGTAGTTGAACTTCAGATTTTCTCCAGAGCTCCCTTGAGGCAAAAGTAAAAAGAGAACCACATTATATAGTTCACATTCTTGAGATGGAGAGGCACAGTGAAAAACTCCATGAATGCCATGAGGAAAATGAGAACTTCTTCCTCATCTTGACCTTTCTATTATATTGTCAATCTGCAGACTGAAGAGACTAAAAGAATTTGGACAAAGAGAGAAGATGGATTAGAAAACTAAGTTTCCAGGCCTGCCGCAGTGGCTCATGCGTGTAATCCTAGCACTATGGGAGGCCAAGGGGGCTGGATTGCTTGAGCTCACGAGTTCAAGACCAGCTGGAGCCAGAGTGAGACACGAGACCTTACCTCTAAAAATAGTGGGGCATTGTGGTGGGTGCCTGTAGTCTCAGGGAGGCTATGGCAACAGCATTGCTTAAGCCCGGAAGTTTGAGGTTGCTGTGAAGTGTGACTCCACGACATTCTATTAGGGGTGACAAAGTGAGACTTTGTCTCAGAAAAAAAAAGAAAGAAAGCTAAATTACTCTCTTTAAATGAGCAGAGTCTGGCTCAGAAAAATTCTCCCCAGATCACTTAAATAGAAAAGAAAAAGAAGTCACTAGCTACAGAGTCTCAGAAAGCCTCCAACAGCCTCTGGCGGGCCCTCCTTGGCTTGTGACCTCTGTGTGCCCTTTCCTGCATCCCTGCATTAGAGGTGTAGGTGGGGGAAACCCTGAGTAATATCTTGCAGTACCAGCCAGTCCTGGGAAATTAATGATAGCTCTTGATCCACTTGGATAAGTACTGGGTCTCAATTTCTCTGAGTAACATTGTAATCATAACTCCTATTCTTCTCTAGTCCCAGAGTAGGTCTTCGTGCATGAGGACACAGATGTGCAGAGAAGTTCTTTAAATGCATAAGGTGAGAGCAGAAATGAGTCTGATTCCAAATTTCATGTTTTAGATCACAGTGCTAATTCACAGAGTATAACTGGCCATATAAATGGTCTAAAAGGCTGTTAAAATGAACTGCTTGGTACAAAATACTAATCGCCAGCATAAATGTGCAAAATACTTCCTAAACACCTATGTTGTGTTAGCACTGTAATGTGCACTGTGACATGTACTGTGGAATGAGCCTCTGTAGGTTGACCACCCGAGGGACAGCAACAAATCAGTCAACAGACAGAGGTGGTCAACATGAGAAATTAGGCTCCCTGGACTGATATGTACATGTGGTGCTTGTCATGTTCAGTCTATGGAAATGAGGTCAACTTACGGAGGCGGTCAAGGCAGGGAGTGGTCAATTAGGGAGGTTCCACTATAACTGTGAATGGTATAGACATGGTTTCTGCCATTGTACCTGCATTCCAGTTGGAAGTACAAATAAACAGACAAATAAAACAGTCAGAGTTGAAGATAAGAAGACAAGACTTCTAGTTGAAGACTAGAAGAAAGTAACACAAGGGCTTGGGTTGGAGACTATCTGGATTGGCAAAGATTGGGGTTTGAGAGATTCAAGGATAGTCCATTTGAAAAAGTGACATGTAGGCTTGGCACCCGTAGCACAGTGGTTATGGCACCAGCCACATACACCGAGGCTGGCAGGTTCAAACCCAGCCCAGACTAGCTAAGCAACAACAACAACTACAATAGAAAAATAGCTGGGTGCTGTGGCGGGTGCCTGTAGTCACAGCTGCTTGGGAGGCTGAGACAGGAGAATCGCTTAAGCCCAAGAGTTTGAGGTTGTTGTGGGATGTGACGCCATGACACTCTACCAAGGGTGACATAGTGAGACTCCATCTCAAAAAAAAGAAAAAAAATAAATAAAAAGTGACATGTAAGCCAAGACCTAAAGGAGAAAGAGGTACAAGACATGTAAAGAGAAAGAATGGGCCCTTCCAGGCAGAGGAAAGGGCACATGTAAAGGTCCTGAAGTGGGAAAGAGCATGAGTTATAGATGGATCGTGAGTAAATGGAAGAGGGGTGCAAGGGATGCTTTGAGAGATTAGCAGGGCTCTTATCACATAAGGCTTTGTGACCATGAGATCAGGCAGATGTTTTACTCCAAGTGCGGTGGGAAGCTATTGAAGGAAGTGGAGTGTGATTGGAGAAAGCTACACTTGCTGGTGATAAGAGAATAGAATAAGAAGCCCTGTGAGAGGCAGTTAGCAAATACCATCATTTCTTACTTGGATGGAGGGCATTTCCTGGCCTCTATATTTCTTCAAGACACCTCATCTCATCAGATGGATAGAGGGCAGGGACTGTTTGCTGATTAATTTCTCCTGATCCCTCTAGGTAATTCTGTACATCTATTGCTGAGTAGATGGGCTTTCTAAAAATGATGTAGATTTTCTTACTATTATTAAATGAGAATCCCTCAATAAGAATATGACGTTTGCCTTCTTACTTAACTTTTCAGCTTTAAATATTCCCTTTACAGCTCTTTATTTTCACGGACCCAGAAATTAGGGAAACGCAGAAAGAAATGAACAAAACAAACAACTCTTGTCCTGAGAATGGGGATGTTGAGCCTAGTGCATGCTCTGCTCTGGCTGTGTGATGATGGGCAAAACATTTCTTTTCCCTAAGTCCATCTTCTTCTCATCTTTTAAGGGAGGGCATTAGAAAAATTGTCTCTAAGTTCATGTCTTCAGCTCATAAGGGCCTATGTTTCTTTGGTCAAAATAAAGAGCAAAAGGTTGATCACTGGATATGGATTTTTCCAAGTGTGAGCTTGGTAGGAAATAGTTCTGTGGTTCTCTTACTATGTTCTTTGGTTCCTTTATTTGAAACCCCATTTGTAAATTTAACATTTTGAACAGCACATTTGGAAGCAGATTCATTTTCAGTCACTTCCTCCCTACCTCCAAACTGAGTTAAGGTCTCAGGGGGTGATTATGGAGGCCATGGTCATCACTTGGGTTGATACATGAACTAGAGCACTGAGGCACAGAGTTTCTGAAAGCCTCGTGTCACTGTGCTGTCACCAGCACCACCTCCGTGCAGGCATCTGGGGCTTGGCTTGCTCGTTTCTCTCTTTTTCTGGACACCTCCTAGATAATGTGATCAAAGGCATCGGTTCCCTTGCTGTTCCCACTGCCCACAAATCAAGCCCATAATAGCCCAGTAAAATCATGACATTCAGGATAAAAAAGCGATTGCATTGCTTGGATGCTAATGAGACACATGCACCTGAAACAACTGATTATAGATTGTGGAAAGGAGGTATCGGCACAACATGTGGGGCGAAGGTGTGGAGCATTCCAGATAAAAACAGAATGTCAGTTACCTTTGCTTTGGGGAAATGTGTTTAAAGTAGCCAGTTTTTTGTCTTAATATATTTTCCCTTGAGTTATTGGGACACTGATGGGGTGTTTAAAGCAAGAGGGCTGAGTGATTGTTCAACCAGGATCCTTCTCGTCTGCCAGGTTCGAGCCAACAAACATACCAACCCGGCAGGTCAAATGTCTCCAATATATTTCTGGAATGTGTTGTGCAGTCGATAATAAATAAATCCTAAGATGTGTGATTACATAATGATAGCCACATTCATTCATCTGTCTATCAAAGGAGCCCGATTTGAGTTTGAGCTCCCTTCCCTTGGGCCTGTGGAGTGAAGATAGAGTATTAGCTTGTCGTCTTTAAAATTCCTAGCAACCCTGAGCTAAGTGCACTGGGATGGAATGTCGTCCCTTTTGCTTAGTAATCCATTAGCTAATGGGTGTGAGCCCGTCAGCTTTCTATTTATTCCCTAAACCATTAAGGTTTACCTGCTGTGCATGAGGCTACACTTGACAAAAAAGAGTGACTGTTGAAATAAAATAAATATCAAACCTTACAAGGTCTGATGGGTATTGTTTAAAAAAACAGAGTGGGTCTCATGAAAAGGTAAAGGTGAACCAACTGTTACAAGTTGACACTCAGTGTCTTGGGTGCAATAAGACAAACAAAACTCTGTTGAATTCTAGTCCAGAGGTACCTGCTGGTAGAGGAATGTCGAGAACTGTCTTCCAGATGATACTCCCACTATTTGTTAACAACGTCTGCCCAAGTCTCTTAGAATCTGGTCAATAAGTTCTTACTCAACATTTTAATGGCTTCCTTTTACTCTTAATAAAAATCAAACCCCTATTGGCCTCTACAAGGCTGCATGGGGCCAGATTGATGACTATGTTTTGCCAAGTATCTGGTTTCATCTTTCACCTCTCTCTCCCTTGCTCCAGCCACATTGATCTTTTTCCAGTCCTTTGCATGTGATATTCAAACTCTACTGTTCTTTTTTGCCTTATTCATCCCACATATCTCAGCTAAAGCACAATTTTCTCTGGGGAATACTCCCTTGATCACCCAAACAGGGTTAGTCTCTAACTTGACACTCTGGAGGTTTCCTGTCCTCCTAGACAGGCCCTCAGAACAGTTTAATAAACTATATTAAGTTTGCATAATATCTGGTCAATGTCTGTCACTATATTAAAAGCTCTTTGAAGGCAAAGAGCACTTCTGACTTTGGTCATCATGGTTTTCCCAGCACCTGAGTTAATGACTTTCAACTGCATAAGGGAATCAATTAAATCTTGAGGGAGCTCTCTGAGCAAATAAATGTGGAGTGTATAACACAGAGAAATAAACCTTGGGACCGCTTGGCTTTTATTCTTTATAGTTGGAGTTTGTTATGTAGTGTGCCTAGTTTTAGCCCTATCAATTTCCATTGTTATCCCCTGCAATTGTTGTTTTCCCCTATATAGACAGCCTTATCAACAATGAAAACATTTAAGATGGATATCCTGGAATTAACACTGTAGTACCCTTATTCATCATAACTCAGGCAAGAAATTTCTGTGTCCTGGATTATTACTTTCCTGAATTATTTAGAAATGATTCCACTTGCTGCTTTGTCCCGATATAATTAGTCAGAGCCTATATTTTCATTCCCAATGAGTTGTAAATGTTCCAGATCAATGATGCCCTTTATATTAATTGTATCAACTTTTGAATCATTATTAAAGGCAAAAACCAAACATCTTCATAATAACCCCAATGCAACCCATGCTTATAAGAATTACAGAATCCTTGAGAAGGAAGAGATCTATAAATCAAAAGGCATCCAGTCAGTATTACTATGTAAAAGGATTAGTTCTAGGCACTCAGATTTGGCAGCAAATAAGAATGCTTACAAATAAATAAGTACGTAAATAAATATGTAAACTGCAGAGCAGGGGAGAAAGGGCTCCAAGGAAAATAGAACATGGTGACATTAGAGAACGTGAGTTGAAAGGGACTGCTTTAATTGGGTAGTCATGGTATTCAGGTCCAACTCTTGCCAGAGGAGTCATTGTGTTGGCTCTGACCACACAGAGCTGTCCGTCCAGAGCCATATGGATCAAGCCACGTGCCCTCCGCTCACATCTTACCCATTTTCCTTCCATTGGTCTAAGCCAGTTGTATGACTTCCCCAACATTGGTGAAGTGGGGAACTATACCTGACCCAAATTCTGCATCTTTGAAATGGATCCTTAAGACAATCATTTCCGACAACTCTTGGCTCTGCTTTCTGGAGACCATTTCTTTTTTATTTTACACTTTAGTCACTTTTGAAAGGGCAAGAAAAAGGGGTATCCTTTTTGGCAACTGAATAACTTATCGTCCTACTTCTTACCTGTAGAAATTTGAATGATTCAGATTTTCTCCTTTTGCACCTCTAACAGCTACAGTCTCTCTTAGGCCAGGATGGCCACATATTTGCCAATACAAGTCTCTCAAATACTGAATGGGTTTTTTTATGTATTTGATTTCAGTAAATTTGTCATACCAAAGCCATATCCACAATTCTTTTCAAAAATACCTGTCTCTCTAGACTTAACTGTGGGTCTTAATATGGGCACCTCAGGCTTCTGTGAGATCTTTCTAGGACTCTTTCATCTAGTTGGAAGATCTACCAGGTGCCACTTTAATCTTCTCAAAAGTCATAACAAAGGGTACGATGACCATATTTTTTATCAGAAATATGCTCTTGGGATGTATCTTAAAGGACACAACTGAATTTCTGTGTCCACAGACTATATTTTCTTTGAGGCTATTTCACTGGATGAAGAGTCTAGAGAGGAGAAACAGTATCATTTTCCAATATAGCAGTTCCAGATTTTTGGAGTTCTCTGTATGTTCTGTTGATTGTGTTTATAAACTGGGCATGTCTTTTCTGAGTTCATCTGTTTAATGTAGTACCTTATCAAAGATAGCTACTTTCTTACCTCCAGTCAGGCTTTCAATACTCCATTTCCAAATATCCTCACCACATTCCCCAAATCAATACGTATGCTTCCACATTTTTAGATGATCACAAGTACTACTTTTACTAAACATTTTGCAAATGTATAACATGTTACAGTTACAATTTTCCTAACCACTTATTGTTGTTTTCTCACCTTTCACCACTGAGTTTGAAAACATTTTTTCTGAGTTTTCTTATAACCACGGTCACTTCCAGTTTTCTATTTCAGTGCCGATCAGTGATTGTCACTAAAATGCCATGTAACAAATCACTCTGACGCTCAAGAATTAACACTTAAGTGTTACTGCACATGCTCACAGATTTGTAGGGCAGAAGGACTGAGGAACAGGTGGTATGGCAGGCCTGGCAGGGAACTCTGCGTCAGTCTTAGGCTCAGCAGAGCTCAGCTCCGAGGTGTCTGTGGGCTCAAGCCTATTTTAGATGTGCACAGTTCAGGACCCAGTCTTAAGTTTCAACAGCTTCCTGGGAGAAGCACTTTCCTAGATCTCTGGAGTGTAGGAACCAGGACACACACCATGGTTTTCCTGTTTTCCCATTGTGTGGTGACCTGTTGTCTCTGCCTGGAATGTTTTCCCCACTTCACTCCCAACTCTGCCTGGCTGACTTGCTTTGCCTCTTCGGATCTTCTCTCAACCATTACAGATCAATTTATCTTTTGTAAGTGCTCATGACTCTCTATGTTTGTCCCTCAAAATAGAACATGTCAAACTTTATTAACAAGGGGTTATGTGTGGAGGTCCCTTCCCACAGCCTGCCAAAGAGACCATCTGGCCACCACAGCACCTCTCTTTTGCCCTGCTCTGCTAAAGAGAAAAGATTTTCTTGCTGAAAAAGATACTTAATAATGTTGATGCTCAAAGACTGACACCCCAAAGTGTGACTGATGCTTTGGCATGTTGAGCACTTAAAAAAAAAAATCAGAAGGCCTTAGAAGCTGCCTCAGAACCAAAAATTTCTGACTTTCTTGTGCTCTCCAACACTGGGAAGGACTTCCTCTGGAAATTTCTTATGTAAGAAAACTTCTTTCCAAACGAAATGCAATTGTTTTAAGACCCCCTCCTTAGAAATCTCATCAAATAACCAGGAAAGATTAACCGAGACTACACGTCCTCACCATTTCCAGACGAACGTTTTACCTCGCCTTCTTTCTGTGGGCAATTCTGGGTTATGTTATCTACATAACCTTTGTTCACAATGCAGTTTTGTCTGTAACCTTCCCATAACTTGCTGGAACCAGTTTTCTTTTTTGTTTGCTTGTTTTTTTTCTTTTTGGCCCGGGACAGGTTTGAACCCGCCACCCGCGGTATATGGGGCTGGTATCCTACTCCTTGAGCCACAGGTGCCGCCCCTGGAACCAATTTTCTAAGAAAATCATTTATAAGACAGTGTCTACCCCTGGGTATATTCATTTTCCCTAAAAATTATTTACTACTCTTCTAAAATTGCCTATAGCTCCCCTTCCCATTTTCCTCTCCTCCATGAAGAGAGTATTGCAGCCTCTGCCATCTGGCCCCTTTTTGAGTTTCATATTTGCAGGACTTCTGTGTCCACATGAGTATAAATAAATTTATATGCCTTTTTCTCCTATTAATGTATCTATTGTCAGTCATTTCAATGAACCTTCAGAGAGGGTAGAAGGGACGCTTTCTCTCTATCCCTACAGTAAAAAGTAAAGCAATGAGAGAAAGGAAAGAGGGAAAAGATATTTTTTAAAAAACATTATGCAAACTCAGAGTAAAGGATTGGTTTTTGTGAGATGGATTGAAGAAAGTAGTGCCTAAGTAAAGTGAGATGAGAGGGAAAAAATAATAGAAGGAAAAGAATTTTAATAAGTATTACTGTGGACTTTCGATCCTCTTTAATAGCCTTTGAAGGGTCTAAATGAGGGATTTGAATCCTCTTTAATTAATTGTGGCTGTTGAGCAAGTCTTGACTTTATGTGTAGAAATACAGCCACATGCTTACTCATATATACAGTAGGACCTCTGTAAGTTGATCACCCATGGGACTGAAACAAATCAAGGTGGTCAAAATAAGGAATGAGGCTTACTGTACTGATAATGTACATGTGGTACGTGTGCAGTCTATGGAAATTAGGGCCCTGTAGGGAGGTAGTTAATGTGGAGGTTCTATTGTATTAGGGCTACAGAGCATTTATTATAGTACATAATTACTTGTTTGTGTAATTCTTTGATTCATGTCTTCAAGGCAGTAATGAAGAAAGTAAATAAGTCTATTTAAGATATCATCATGCCCTCAGCCCTTTGTACTTGACATAAGGAGATACACAGTAAAAAGATGTTGAGTAAATAAATGCTTGGGAAGGCCATGACCTTTGCCTGGTTCTCATTCATTTCTCCTTGCTTCCTGGCAGAATCCCATCCATATCTACAATACTGAATGAATCATCTTCAATGGGTCGCCTTCCTTTTTTTGTTGATATTTCATCCAACATCTTTGCAGAGTACTGAATTCTCCTTATAGTATAACTTCACAGACAAGATACTTCCTGAAGAAGGCCAGCCATCAGGCCTGCCATTACTTCTAGGCTCAGAACTTCTGTTCTTTATATAGAAAGCGAAAACTCTGTAATCAGTGGGAAAAATGTATGCTAAGTAGATAAAAATCAGCCCCACTGTAGCATAACTCTCCCGAGAGAAGCAAGATAAAACTACTTGATGCTTAAGTTAAAAAAAAAAAAAGGAACAAAATATTTCCAGTTCTGGAAACTAAATTTCATTCCTTGTGTAAATATAGAAGCCTCTGGAGAAGAGGACCATTATTTGGAAGTGGGAAGGAAAGCAAAGGGAAGAATAGGAAGGGATTTCACCATTGGGTTCCATAGCAAGGAAACAGCCCAAACAGAGAAATCAACCAATTTTTTTTTAATAGCTGTGGCCCCACTTAAAAAACTGAGCTTTATCATGACTTTTTCTTCTCCCTCAATCCCCACATTGCATTGATTTCTAAATCCCGATGGCTCTATCCTCTAAATATTTTTTAATCCTATCTATTTTCCTCCTTTCTGTTCTCCTAGTCCAAACTACTCATTTCTTGCCTGGACCACTACAGGGGTCCTAATTATCTTCTACTTTCCCCCATCCCTCTCCAATTTATTCTCTTTGTAGCTACCAAGATGATTCTTCTAAAATATAAATTTAGATCCCTTTTTTTTCACATGTAAGACTCTCCACTATTTGTCATTATGATAAACATCTATGTAATATGGATAAAAAGAAAATACAAATGAAGACGAGAAGTCAGGAGCTGTAGACAACTCTTTAGAGATTAGCTATACATGGGAGCGGAAGGGTAGTAGGCAGATAAGTAAAGTGAAGTCAAATCATTGTTGGCTTTTCCCTTCCAGCGGAATCATATTTGTAGCCTGATCAAAACATAATATTGAAAAAGGAAAAATTGATGATGCTGGAGACAGGAAATAATAATTTCAGGAGCAAAATTCTTGAGAATGTGGTTTGGAGCATGCTAGAGCGAGCATGACCGTCAGCATGGTATGTTGAAAAGAGTTCACTTCTCTGAAAGTCTGCTTAAAAATGAACTCATTCATGAAGATCTTTCTGCAAGGCAAACAGAGGGGGTTTTGTTTGTTTGTTTGTTTTTTAATTGAACTATGCTTGTACATTGAATGTGGCCACTGCAGGGGACAGGGGATTTTTTTTCACAAGCATGTGATTCTGCTTTTCCATATTTCTATTAATTTTAATATACTTTTTCTTATAGAGTCTGCTCCCTGAGCATTGACCAGGGCCTTCCATTAGCTACTTCCCCTTGCATGTTTGGAGAACTATCATCCTGCAGAACACTACTAGAGCATCCCCTTCTTTGCAGAATTTTGATAGAGAGCATTCACTCCCTGCCTGTTTTTACCCCTTCATCACCCTCTAATTTTTAAAACAGCATAGCCATTATGAACAATATGGGACTGTGAGTTTATGAGTCTTGCCTTAGGCCCCATAGGCAGGAGCTACAGCTGATTTGCTCAGCTCACCCTGGCATCTAACATAGTACCACGCGTACTGTAGGTGCTCATACTTATTCTGAAGTGACTTCCAAGGTCCACAGTCTCACAATACACATCTGTACAGTCCACTCACACAGCCGTTCTGCACCGTGTCCACCCCAAACTCATAGTTCTTACACTTGCCGTCATTCCCTCTTCCTAAGGGGCAGGGTCCACCTGTTCCTCCTGCTTATTATCCTTCGCATCTCAGCTCAAATGTCACTTTCTCTGGATGCCTTTCTCAGGAATCAGGTTAAATCAGATCCCACTGCAATGTACTTTTAGTGAGTTCTAGACCTTCTCTTCATTATCATTATTTCTTTGTGAAATCTATGTATGGGGTCACCCCCACTCAAGTGTAAGCTCCAAGAGGGTGGAAACAATGTCTTTTCACTCATTATTGTATCTCATATGTTCTGTCCAGTGCCACATGCACAGTAAACATGTACCTGAATGAATGAATGAACACTTCTAAGACATAGGAAGGGCTTAAGGAATGTAGAAGCCAGGATGGGAGAGGTGTGGATGTCAGTTTTGTTCCCTGGAGCCATGTGGTATGTCTGCCTTGACCTATCAACCCCTTCTAGACTACTGATTTGAAGGTATGTCTGTCTGGTCTGAGATGGTGAACATGCAGAGGACAGGGGCTTCTTGTTAAACTGGTATCTTCTGCATCTAATACAGGGAACTGCATCTAATACAGAATTCTAAAACATATATATTGAATGCAAAAACTACTCATTTATTTTTTGGGAAAATAATGGCAGCTTCTCCGTTTATTAACTTATACATCATACTCTTTGACCACCTCCAATTGGACTGTACTCGAGAACACAAGTATACGACAGTGCCCCACATGAATGATGGTGTTGCTAGTTGTCTGTCATGCTATTAGTTCTGGCTACCAAGTTTCCACTGGTCTATGGCTTATTTGCTGAGTTTTCAAGGCATTTTACAAGTGTCATTAACCTTGTTATGTCTGGTAATTGCAACAGTAGGAAAAACTGAATGTGTAATTGAAGAGACTTATGATTACAATGGAACTTAAAGTGCAGAGATTTTACATGAGTACGTACCTATTGGGTGTTTGTGGAATGTTTGATTACAGATAAACGGGCTTTTGTCCAACAAGGAAAGTGCCTTGTCCACATGCGATTAAAAAATGTAGATTATATAGGCTCTGAGTTCACACAAGCCTCCTCATCTATGAATGAGGGCACATAATTAATTGACCAGAAGGCTCAGTGGGATTAATTAGCAGTTGTACGCGAAGGTCTTGCTCCAGACTTGTAGCAGGAAGGTTGGAGGTTCTAGAATGGCCAGTTCCTATATTCACAATTCAAGGACTGCGGTGGAGGGAGGGGTGGGTATCTCCATAACCACTGAAATTGTTAGGGTTTCTTGACTCCTCTATGGGCCAGTGTGGGTACGTGCACACCCTGATGTTGCCGGCAGAGGGCAGCAGTACGCTGCGCGTGTTCAATTTGCATCCCAGATTAGCAAATCCCCAAGGACCTACAAAGAAAGAAAGTGGGTGTCCCAGAACTACCCTGATTCCTTTTCTTTGGGTGTCAACACTGGTCTGAGCAATTGCAAGCACAGACCTTTTACATGATGTTAGACTCTGGCTTATCTGAAAGAGAGAAATGAATACACAACTAGGAGCTGCCATCACAGACAGGAAGTAACTTTAATTAAATATTGTGAAAGTTGAAAAGTTTTTACAGCTTGAATTTTTGCAAAAAAGAAAAATTATAACAATCTCTACAGTAGTTAGGTTCTCTAACAATTGAACTGTACAGTGTGTGTCTATTCAAAAAGTATTAATAAGAAGGTGAAAGGTTAGTAGATTTCGAGATGACTTCATTAAGCTGCATCTTAGTACAATGTGAGGCCAGGGCATGTTATGCAATCCAGTCATCCAGAAGCTGTATTTTTCCCCCCAAACTGAAATCGTAATTCTCTATTTCATTTTCTTCTTAAAGCCATATTCTGCTATTTAGGGGAACATCTTTTACCTGTAAAACTTTGTGTAGAAGAAAGAGGGTCAGAGGGCCAGAATGTCATTTCATCTAATCAATATAAATGGAAGCAACAAAACACAAATCATACACATTTTAAAGGCTCTTTGGACTTTCAAGAAAAGTTCTAACCACTGCACACGGCTGACAGATGGGTAGTGTCTGTCGTCAAGGTCTAAGCCAGACACCTTACTGGCTGACCATCCTTTCCTTCACCAACAGTTAAGGGGCTCATCAGACAAAATATGGCTTTAAATTGTATACATCTTCAGGCCAGCGCTTACCACACGAATTCAGACAACCTTTCTGAGTACCGAGAAGCAATGCATCCACCTTTCTTACATTTTCCAGTTTTATTATTATTATTATTAGTCATCATTATTATTTCTCACCATGAAAAATCAGCTTTCCTCCCCTCCCTTCCCTCCCAAAACTCCCTTCCCCACCCACCCCAATCCATAAAAATCGCACTCTGACAGTCTAGTGAAAACCATTGCAAAATCCATATGAGGGCATGCACAGTTGCAGCATTGTTGTAAATGATTTCTTGCTCTACTAGAAAAAGTTACATTGTCTTAAGGTAACAAAACAGTTCTTTTGTGCTTTTCGATTTCTTTGTTTTTTTTTTTTTTTTCTTTTTTCTTAGAATGTTAGTGATGACTGACAGTTCGGGTGCACAGTTACAATGTACAAGTGAAATGAATATGATTTGCATTGTTAAGGCATCCAATCTGCTGGTTTATATTTATGTGAAAGACAGAGGAAATATACAAGCAGACTTAAGAAAGAAAGTATGTTCATTGATTTCTATGAAGTTTCTCCCCCAAATTTAATGCACAAAATGCGTCACTCCAAAGGGAGAGATTCCATGCATATTAATAGAGTAAAACAGCATTAGGTTTCTTTTTGTAAGCTTCCAAAGCAAAGGATACATTGTTTTAAATCTACAGAACTAAATACTACAAGAATAATATGCTACTAATTTTTTTGCCATATATTGGAAAAAACTTCTTAACTTACAAATAATACAAAAATAGACAATGGCATTTGGTAGAAATAAAAAAAATTGAAGCATGGTTTAAAACAATACTAAAAAGAACTATAAATGAAATGTTTAAAAATCACATTGAAACTTCTAATACAAGTGTAGGTGACCAAACAAATCTGCACTTTTCACATAGCAAACGTACACAATAAAATAAATTGGGGGTAGGAGGGAGAGGAGAAAGGGAAAAAGCAATGTACAAATTCCAAAGATAAATACATTATTTATATGGATATTTTACAAAATCCCCTTTAAAACAAAAAGCCTTTTAATTAACTTTTGCAAGTATGTGCAAGCTAAAGGTAGTGAGCTTTTTTTTTTCTTTGCAAAATATGCGGTAAAATTTTTTTGTGTGTGATATTGAAAAACTGTCTTAAGACATTAAAATGTATAAATAGAACAACAACTTTGGCAAAAAAATCACAAAAAAATCTACAGTATTTATAACTACATACAAAAACACAACAGCAAAGAAAAAATATCAGGCAAATGCATCCTCAGAGCTTTGCTGCATCTTTGCCAATAATTCTTATTTTTAAGAACACTTCCCAGATAATGAGAGCAAAATTTTTCATAGAACGGATAACTATGTTTTGGAGGTTACAACCTTTTTTTCCTTCCCCCCAAGCCCCCACCCCCATTTCCTTTTTACTCTTAATTCCAAAGCACTTAACCTGTTGTTTTAATCTATTACATTACAAATGGTAAGGGTCGACAGATAGGGGCGCTATCTTGAATAGGAAAATCAGAAACACCTGTCATGTTGCTTTTGTCAGCTTTTAGAGAATTGGTATGAAGTCAGCATTCAGGTGAGTAAACTTTAACCTTGTCAATGGGGGAGTGTAAGTGAGATTTTGGCTTGCCAACTGCAGGGCAGAGTGTGGAAGTCTGTGCCTGGACCCTGTTCCTTACAGTCTCAAAGGAGATCCTCACACAGTGTGTGCCACCAAGCTCTGGAGAGGCCACTGGCTTCAGAAGTTGACTTAAGTAAAATGAGAGAATGAGTCAGATTTAATTATGCAGTTTTAATAATCTGTCTAGAGGCACTGGATTTTTGAGTAAAGGGAAAAATGTAATCACTTACATCGTTTTTTAACTTTCCAGGCTGCATTTATTTACACAGTTACTTAAGACAACAATAGAAAAGAGATAAATAAGCTTGCACTGCTAAGGGATGGATGGCATGTTCAGTTAGATATTGAAAATGCAGTGTCTGAGTGAACTACCGTTTGATATGCTTTAAGGCGCAAAAGCCGACCCTTAGTTTTTCTAAAAAATCTAACTGGCATTCCTATTCTGTCCCATACAAGCTTTTTTTTTTT
>CAUYRH010060017.1:0-39474 GCA_963574655.1 Perodicticus potto | reverse complement strand
CAAAAGGAACGTATTAGTGTGCATTCCCACCAGCAGTGTAGATGTTCCCTTTTCTCCACATCCACGCCAACATCTCTGGTTTTGGGATTTTGTTATGTGGGCTAATCTTGCTGGAGGTAGGTGATATCTCAAAGTAGTTTTGATTTGCATTTCTCTGATGATTAAGGATGGTGAGCATTTTTTCATGTGTCTGTAGGCCTTGCGCCTGTCTTCTTTAGAGAAGTTTCTCTTCAAGTCCTTTACCCACCCTGAGATGGGATCACTTGTTGTTTTCTTTCTGTAGCCCCTTGAATTTTGAGTCTGCTCCTTCCTCTTCCTCCCCCCCCACCAGCCTGGTTCAGACCCTTCTGTCACTGGAAGGAATTGCTGAATCCTTGCTGGCCTCACTCTGGCTTCTTCTGTCATATTGTTCTAACTCCCTTGGGGGTCACTGTCTACATCAGAGACAGTGGCTCCTTCCTCTAACAGCAGAGCCATGATCATCTAGACCCAACCTATCCCTGGACTCACTCCTCACCACACACAACACGCGGTACGCTTCACAGCCCTGGGTTGACCCTGTTGGCAGAACCTGTCAGATCTCTTTGCCTCAGCTTCCTCGGGAGAAAATCCTTTATCCCTCTCCCACCTCCCCACCCCATCTGCGCACTCACACACCATCACCCTTTCCCCCCTGCATACAATCTACCTGTCCTTCCAAGCTCCGCTCCATGTTACCATTCTACAGAGCCTTGCCGGATCCCTGGGCAGAAATAATCCATCTCTCTTCTGTCTTCTCAAAATGCTTCGTTTGCACCTTTGTACCAGCATTTATCACACTTTATTCTGTATTATCCTGAGTTCTGTTCATTTTATTTTCCCAACACTAATAATATCTGTCATAATAATGTTGATTGAATGCTTGTGCTAATCACGTGACATGTATTATCTCATTTAAATCTCTAAAGAATTTTACAAAGTAGTTATGCTATTTCGCCATTTCACACAGGAGGAAGCAGTTTCAGCAGTGTCACCATAGGCTGAGGTCACACAGCCCTGAAGCCCGCACTTTTCCCGTTCCTCTACACTGGCTTTAGGAGGCTGTGAGGTCAGTGGGGGAGGGGGCAAGGGGAGTTTCAACTCTGATGTCACTGTGCACTTCGGCTCTCCAAGCCAGGCACATGGAAGCAGCTTGTCAACACTTGCTGATTAAGATGTGAAGGATTCACTGGCTCCAGAGTTGAAAGGAGGTCAAGGACAGAAAATAGAGGAGACCTCAGGGTAGGAGAGAAGAGATTCCAGGGCGCCTTTAAACCGCATACCCTCCTCCCAAGCCTCAGAAGGCTCCACTTAAATACAAGGTCAGACAATTAATTTCTTGAACTCATCCTAGAAAAAGTGCTCCATACCTCATTGCTGGGTATCACTACAATCACCTTTGAAGTTCTCCCCTCAGGAAGCTATGCGCCAATGCCAGTGCCTACTCCACCCTTCAAAGCACTTTTTCTAGGATGAATTTACAAGTGTAATTGTCAGATCTCGTGTGACAACAGCTCTGAAGGCCATTCAGAAAAAGAGTTCCGAAATAGCTGTGAAGGGTGGACTAGACACCGGTGTCAGTGCACAGCTTCCCAAGGGGAGTACTTGGGAGGCGACCATAGTGATATTCAGCAATGAAGTAGGCAGCTCTCTTTCCAGGATGTGTTATACCTTTCTCCTCTTGTATTCATTTCCTAGGGCTGTCATGACAAAGCACCACAGATGGAGGGGCTTAAACTAACAGACATGTATTCTCTCATAGTCCTGGAGGCTAGCACTCGGAAAGTAAGGTGTGGGCAGGGCCATGCTTCCTCTGAAACCTCTAGGGTAGAATACCCCCTTGTGTCTTCCAGCTTCTGGTAGCCCCAGGCACTCCTTGGCTTGCATGATTCCAATCTCAAGTCCACCTTCACGAGGCCCTATTCTTCCTTCTCTCTGTCTATTCCTCTGTATGGACAGTAGTCGTATTGAATGAGGACCCACTCTAATGACCACATCTTGCCTGAATTATACATTTAAAGACCATATTTTCAATAAGGTCACATTCATATGTACCCAGGGTAGGACTTTAATATCCTTTGGGGGAACATAATTCAGCCAATAATACTGCCTATTAATTAAACTGGTACACATGAAAATATAGGTCCTTAATAGCACCAAGAACCCTGTAGTCATCCGCTTCTGAGATAAAAATCCCTGCTTCTGCTTTCTGAGTTGACATTGCCACATGATGAACCCCGAGTTTTTTAAGATGTTTAACTCATGTCGTTTTGAGACACATGAATTGACAGCTGGGGATGAAGACAGAGAGAGTGAGCAAGAAGAAAGGAGTGAGTGATGTCCCCTGGGGCTGGCGAGTGCCACTGGGGCACAGTCTGGCTCACAACAGCTGCTTATCAGGCCTAACCAGGTGCGCCTCTGCACGGCCCCACCAAGGTTCCTGCCCCTCGAGGCCGATAGTGACAGGGCATCCCCCTTCCTCTCCCACCAGGATAACTATGTTTTCCCCTGCCTCATTGCCTGCCTCAGTTTACTCTTCCATCCAATTAGGAAACCAAGAACCTCTGAATATAAAAATGAGTAGCTGCGTGCCCCTCATTATGATCCCAGGTCTCTCCACGGGTGTGCCTGGGGCTCTGGCTGCCTTCTGAACACAGCAGCTTCTTGCTGCTGCAGAGAGCTCTAAGGGCTGTGCGCCTTCTTCTGAGGGCCCTGGTGGCTGCGTCTGGGGATTACCGCACTCTGCAGTCCAGTGTTGACAATCTAGCTCTGGCCAGAGCAGAAGCAGTTTCAAGCAGTGTCGTCACAGGCTGAGGTCACGCAGCCAGTGAGTATCATGCCCAGCTGCTCTGACCCTGGAGCCGGCACTTTTCCCGTTCTTTACATACTACCTTTAGGAGGCCCAGAGTCTAGAAGCCTCAGTGCCTTCTCATAAGGAATAGGGAAGAGACTTAGGACTTACACATTGCCTAGGGAACAAGGCAGTGCTGGGATATTTTATTAAATAACTATAGCTGTTAGGTTATTATTAGTTTCATTTTACAGATGAGGAAACTGAGGCCAGGGAAGTTAAAGCACGTTGTCTGCCCTCACGTGCCGTGTTAAGTGGAGGTTCTTTGTATACAGGGTTCTGCATCTGGACTCCCCGTGCCAGCCTCCACTGGCCAGCTCTTTTTGCTTCAGCACTGCTGTTAATATTCATGATTTCTCTACCTCTGCCATTTGGGGTAGACTGGTTTAGCCTCTTCAGCAAGACCACGGGAAATAGCTATTGCCCATTCTTCCAGTCCAACCCTGATTATGTATCACACAGGGTTGCTGAAGCCTCAGTGCTGACGCCATCCTTCCTCTAACTCCATCGCTTTGTGTCTCCTTTGCTGCCCCCAACAGGGGTTCTGGGACCAAAACAAACACTGTCTTGCCTAGGCTGCAGCCTCAGGCTTAGGACGATGGCAGGGGAGGGAGTTACCCCAGGACCCCAGCTCGCACAGGCCTCCTCCCCGACCCAGCCTTCATTTAACCCGACAGACCTGTCTGAAGCAAGGAAGGCCCACCCGGACAGCAGTTGAATGCCAGCACTAAACTTGGCTAATACTCACTGAGGACCAGGGGCTCCAGAGTCTAGTGGGAGTGCGGGAGGGGGCAATGCAACCCCTCCAGAGAAACGCACTGCTGGGACAGTTGTGAGATCTGCCTGCTCTGCTGGTCACCTGTCACCCTTCGCTTCCTGGCTCGCTCTTCTTTCTCTTTTTGTCTTGCCCCAGTCCTCTTATAATTTCTCTCTGCCAAGAGCAATCTGTCCCCATCTTTTTCTTTCTTTCTCTTCCTTCCTTCACCCCTAAACAAAACTTAGCCCTCTGAACTCCGGGACCTGGTAAATTGTGAAATGAAATAAAGACCTCTTCCAAGCAGGCACTGTCTAGGGTCAGATTTAAACAAGGCATTTTCTCCCTCCCTCTCCCTCTCCCCCACCTCCCCCTCTTCCCTTCCTCCCGGCCTCCCCCGCAGTCCAGGATACCACTGGGAGGCGTGGCTTCCTTCCCTCTCTGCCACCAATAGCGGCCGCTTTCCTTGGGGAAGCTCCTCCCTCTTCGCTTCCCATCTGCTCAGGGAGGGAGGGGCTGGACTAGATACTGTGAGTCTTAGTGTCCAGCACAGACACGCTGTTAATTTATGGAAATGGGCGTAAGTGACAGCAAGAGAGACTCAGGATCACATGTCACAACTCCTTTTTTCTCCTTTCAGGAATGGGGACTCCTGGCAGGCGTTTCAACATCCCCAAGCACTGCAGACTCTGGGAGCTTTCTAGGGGTCACGTTTGACTTCCCATGTGACCATTTGGTGGTGCTGTCGCCGGTTTCGGGGTGTGCCTTCACACTTAGGCATGCAAAGGAACGCCCCAGCTGTGCCTGTCCTCGTGGTAAGCAGGAATCTGTGGCTGGGCCCTGGAAAGCACTTGTGTCCCTGTTCCCTCCCCACACGCAGGAAGGTCTGAGCTGGGAGCTTGCTGAGGGATGTGAGGAAGTCTGGACAGGACTGAGGGAGAAGCCACCTGCAGAGACAGACACACATGGAAAAACGTGGAAGTTCCCATACCAGTATTTCCCTCACAGGAACAACTCCGGCTTGTTGTCCTGGGGACAACACTGGGGATGGGCAGGAGGACTCTCAGCTTTGGGATTTGTCCCGGTAACAAAGCCCGACCCATCTTTTTAAAGGAATAAGCCCCAGACAGGAAAATGAAGGGCAGAGAGTTCTTTGCCCAGGATGCAGTATAAATCTCACCCTGCTCCAGAGGAAGGAGGAGAAATCTCATTCATAACCTTGATGAATTGGAAATGTAATAAAGCCCAAGCCCGCCCAGATGAGTGCTCAATTAGCGGGAGGTGGAGAACACTGCTAATCCCTTCACCTCTGTGCTAAGAATCATGCTGCTCAGCCCTCCCTGCCCTTCCAGAAACTACTGGGAAATGGCTTTGAACATTGCACAGACTGCCCCGCCTCAGTGAACGTCCCTGCGCAAGTCAGAGAGCAGAGCGGTCTCCTCTTTCCTTCTCCTTTCTTCGTCCTTTCCTCCCTTCTCTCTTTCTCCTTCCCTCCCTCCCTTCTTTCCCTCCCTTCCACTTCCCTCCTTCCCTCCCCTCTCCCTTTCTGTGTGTGTGTTCAGGTGCTGAGGCCGGGCTCTCATCCCTCTCAGATCAATGATGCCACCCTAGTCACCAGCCCACGAAGACCCCCCTCCTCCCCACATCCCACCCCCGCCCCCCACAGGCAAGCACTCCTTCCCTTGCAGAGCACCTTGAAGTTGCATTTGCTCCTTTGTCTTTTTAATTTGTACCCATGACATTGCATCATAGACTCTGTTCTTTGAATTGTAGACTTTGGTGGGGGGGGGGGGTTAATTTCTTTTTTACCTTCAGCATCATTTCTAAATATCCAGTAAAAGCTACGTGCACATCTAGTTCCTCATTTCTGACCACTGCCCAGAATTTCAGGATGTGCCGCACTTGCCACCTCTCTATTCCCCTCGTGACAGACACTATGCTGCTCCCAATCCCAGCTGTCACAGCATCACTGCAGGGAACACCCACATGCCAGTGCCCTGCAGTGCCTGGCTCAGAAGGGACGTACAGCAATGACGTGCCTGGTGACCAGGGCTCAGTAGGCTCTGTGTTGGTGGCCTTGGTCCATTTTGTAGCACTAGGAAAACATTCGTTTTGTTTGGTGACTCTACAAAGACATAGCTAAACCTAAGCAAATGCTGGAACTTTCCTAGTTGTGCCCATTAGTGACAAGTACATTTGCCTTTCAGGGTCAGGAAGCTCAGCTCCCAAGGCGCCATGCACACAGTGTTCTTCTAAGTTGTGACCCAGGGGACCCTTGCACGTCAGTGTGAGCCTGCGGTCTCCTGCGCCATCTGCAGTCATGATATGATTAGAGTTCCCAGGGAATGGCCAGCCCTTTTGGCTTCCCTCGCGAGGTGAGTAACTGTGGTCTTGTCTCCACCGGGGGGCTCACTGCAGCCAGACTGGGGAGATGGAGGAGCTGGACTCCGAGGTCTCAGTGGTCAGAAGAGGCCTGAGTGCTTGGCAAGGCAGAGAAACTTCTGGGCACCCCCTCACGAGTGCCCCCCCTCACCTGCTCCCTCATGCCTCTGCCCCTCCTGCCTCCTCTGCCTTTGCCCTTTCTCCCAAGTCACACAGCCCCGCACCGTGATGTCCCCACACTACCTGTAGCCTGAATCTGCAATTGGGCCACCCTCCTCAGACTGAGGACAGGTGTCCCAGCCTGGCCCCCTCTGGGTCTCAACTGTGTCTACACCATGAAGTCTCTGCTATCCGCCAGACCTGAGACCCAGGTAACTAATCCACAGTCCTGGAGGGGCCAGCTGTAGGAATACAGTTTTCAAAGTGCTAAAACTTTATTTGTAATAGCCAAAAACTACAAACAAGCCAAATCAACATCAACTACAGGATGAGTAGACCTATTGTAGTAGTCTGCACAGGGGGATACTATAGAGTGATGAAAAAGAACAGATGTCATGGACGGGGTGCACACACATGGTAAAGGAGACCAGACATGAAAGAAACCACATCCATTATCATCCCATTTCTCTTAAGTTTAAAAACAGGTAAAACTAGTCTATGGTAATAGAAGTCAGAATAGAAGCTGCCCTTAGGGAAAGGGGTTGAATGGAAAAGAGGCACGAGAGGGTCTTCTAGAGTGCTAGAAATATCCATACCCTGATCTGGGGTATAGTTAAACAAGAGTAACTTAATATATGTCAAACTTCAATGAATATTTGAGAAGACATTTCTTCAAAGTAGATACATGAATAGTCAATAAAATAAGCACATGAAAAAAATACTCAACATCATTAGTCATTAGGAAAACGCAGATCAAACCTCAGTAAGATATCACCTCCACTTGGATGGCTACAATAAGAAACAAAAACAATAGCAAATGTTGCCAAGGATGTGGAGAAATGAGGTGGGAAAGTAGAATGGTGCAACAACTTTGGAAAACAGTTTGGCAGTTCTTCAAAACGTTAAAGATAGAATTAGCTTGTGACCCAGCAATTCTACTCTTAGGTATATACCCAGAAAAATTGAAAATGCGTGTCTGCACAAGGATTTATACATGAATGTTCGTAGCGACATTATTCATAATAGCTGAAATGTGCAAATAACTCAAATGTCCATAAACTAATGAATGGATAAACAAAATGCAGTGTATCCACACAGTGGACTATTACTCATCAGTAGAGAGAAATGAAGCACGATGTCTGTTCCAGTGTGTGTGGCCTTGAGAATGTCATGCCCAGTGAAGGAAGCCAGACACAAAGGTCACATGTTATATGAAACCACTTGAGTGAAACATCCAGCATCGCCTCCTCAGGGGGTGTATCTTGCCATAGTCTGCAGCATTTGGAGCATTTGAAATGACAGCCACAGACAGGCACTTGTCTCATCAAGTGAAGGGACTGGTAATGAGCCATCCTCTGCATTGTCTAGATATTGATTTATCTCAAGCATCCCTCAAGAGGCCCTTCACTGCAGCGTCCACCTCACTGAAGAGACTCCTACAATTCCAGTGTGCGCTGGGCGAACTTCTCAGTTGCAGATGACAGAATCTTCTCTCGGTAGTTTAAGCAGAAAGCAGTTTAGCAAGGATACAGACCACTCATAAAATCAAGAGGACTGCAGAAGAAACAGCCGCCAACTGCTGGAAACAAGTCCTGGAACCAACCTGAGAACTGGGCTCCTGAGGGAAGCTATGCTTGTGTCACAACTGCCATCATCCCCCATCAGAAAACCACCCCTGCGAAGGGCGGGAGCAGTGGCTCACACCTGTGATCCCAGCTCTTTGGGAGGCTGAGGCTAGTGGATTGCTTGAGCTCAGGAGTTTGAGACCAGCCTGAGCAAGAGTAAGACCCCCATCTCTACTAAAAATAGAAAAACTAGCCAGCCATAGTGGCAGGAGTCTATAGTCCTAGCTACGTGGGAGGCTGAGGCAAGAGGATTACTCAAGCCCAAGAGTTTGAGTTTGGTGTGAGCTATGATGCCACAGCACTCTACCCAGGGTGACAAAGTGAGACTCTGCCACAAAAAAATAAAAATAAATTTTTTAAAAAATTAAATTAAAAAACCACACCAGCAAAGAGTAGGTTGACCCCTTGCTTGGTCTCCCACTTAACTCACCCCGCCCCCCCCACCAATGTATCAGGCCCACCTAATGGGAAATCATACTGGAAGTTAGGAATAACCTTACCAGCCATCCCAGGCGGCCCAGGACTTTCAGTGCTAAACCAGAGAAGCCCCAGGTAAAACAGGACAGGTTGGTCACTCTAGCCAGGAAATGCAGTGCCCTACCATGGAGTCTGCCTTGGGAAGGTGCGAGTCATGTTGTGGGGCGCTGTCCTGGAAGAGGAGGAGGTTAGATGGTTTGGGGCAGTTACGATGATCGCTTTTTAAGAGCGTGATAAAAGTAAATTACAATCACCCTTTATTGAGTATGTACTATGTGCCATGTGCTCATCTGCTAAGTGCTTTATTAAAACTACTGCTATTATTTTATTATTACTCTCTCATTTTATCTTCACCACTAACCTATAATAGTACATTATTTGTCCCATAGGTCCTGCGCTCACAGAGCTTACATTGTGGTGGGCTTAAAGCGGACACTAACCAAAGAAAAAGTAAATAAATGGGGGCATGTTGAAAGGTATTGAAAAAGAGACTAGGTCAAGGCCACGGAGCAGCAGTGGCTATTTTATCGAGGGTGGTCAGGGGAGGCCTTTCTGAGATGGTGGCATTTGAGCTGAGGCGTGAGCAAAAAGATGGATCTAGACCACAGTGATCTGGGGAGAGGGTGTCCTGGCTGGAGGAACAACAAGTGAAAAACTTGAGGTGGGAACAGAAGAAAGTTTTGCCTACTCAGGGCACAGAAAGGAGCTCGTGTGGCTAAAAGAGAGAACAGAAGAACAAAGTGATAAGAAATGAAGGTTAGTTCTGGTAGACGATGGTAAGGAAGATGGATTATATTTTGAGATCAGTGAGAAGCCAGTGGAGGGTTTTAAGCAAGTGAGTGGTATGATTTGATTTTCATTTTATGTCCAAGGTCACAAAGCTGGTTAATGTAAAATAACATTTGAAGCCATATACATATCATTACAGACTGAGACATCACCTGTTCTCTACTACCATGCAAGCTGACTTCATCCGAGATTAATAAGCGAGCGGCCCTACTTATTTTTATTCACAAATGCTCATTCTGGGTGTTGATGCATGTGTATTCATCTCTGTACAGATATGGTTTCCAACCTGGGGTGATTGTGTCCCCCAGGGGACATTCGGCAAATTCTAGAGACAATTTTGGTTGATGCAACTGGGGAGCAAGGGTCAGTGCCAGCATCTAATGGGTGGAAGCCGGGGAGCTCCCAAACATGTCCAGGGCGCAGGACAGCTCCACACACAGGATGGTGCGACCCCAGTGGTCAACACCGCTCTGCAGGAAATAACAAAGTCATTGTCTCAGGCATACCATGATGGGTCAACTGAAATGAATCTGAGGCGCCATCCAATTCCCAAGTATATGTTTTCTCCTTGGGTGACAGGAGCTCTTAAAAGTGACCAGTGTGCCCTCAGCATGCATCACGGGGCTTCTGTGGCACAGGACTTGCATTCTTTCCACCACAAAGTTAGGCAGATTCTGGCAGCATGAAGGAGAAAAGCAAATTGGCTCTTTAGTGTAGAGTGGAGAAAACAACCTTTGTGGCTGGGCTGTTCACCTTCTAGAAGCTGTTGCTGCGTCTCCTAGTGCCCACGCAGCCAGGCAGCAGGACAGTAAATCAAGCAGTTCCTGGCAGCAGACCAGCTGGTGGACTTGGACCTGGCTCTGCCCATTTGGATGCACTCTCCTCGGGCTTTCAGTCACCCAGGACCGGGCTTGGAGGCTGCGGATGTCAGTGGACAACCAGCTGCCCCTTACACACTGCATGGTGACATTTGCACAAGCGCAGACACTCCCTATAGTCTGTACCCACAAATGACAGGGGGACACATTACTCCACCCAGAGTACACCTTTCAGCCTGCATGTCCACAAAGCTCCCACCACTGCCAGGTGGTCACAGGACCGGACCATCAGCCGCACCAAGCGCGAGGCTAGCGGGTGCAGACCCCACGCTCACACCGTGCTGCCTGACTTGAGAGCCGGGCGTGCACCCCCACCATCCTTTCCAGAACCCACAGGCTGCCTGCAAATCACTTCAGCTGCACAAATGGCACATCACAGTCACTGAAATGAATTGCGCGCTCCGCGTGTGCCACGCGGCGTAAGGGCTTCTATACATCATCTTCTGGAATCGTTCAGTTTTCGTCTGCGTTCCCTCAGAAGCAAACCGGAAGCAAAGGTTTGGGAGCAAGTAGCTGAGTTGGGAGGTGATCCAGGATTACCATGAGAAGACGGGGAGCCCAGTAACAAAAGGAGGGGAGCCCACACTGGTATGTTAGTGACGGGGTTGCCGCACCAGGCAGCTGGGGCCTGAGCCCACCGGGGAGCCTCTGGGATCACATGGAAGGAGGGTCAGGTGTGTCCCCGACCCAGAGGAGGGGATAAAACTTCGTCCCTCATTGAGGGCTGCTCCGGGGACATTAACTTCTCGTCCTGTCCTGCCTCCCCCAGCCCAGACACTTGTGCTCAGGCTGAGAGGCACAAAATGGGGACGAGCAGAGACCCACACGCAGGGAACCTCCAGCTGGCTGAGGGAATGCAGACGGGACACCTGGCATGCCTTCCAACACCACTGAGAAAGGTGTGAGGGTGACTGTCATAGAGGGGATGACAGGAGCCGGAAGAGATTACGTTAGGTGTCCCAGGCCAGCTGGTTAATGAAATGTGGAAACAGGCTTCAAAGTCAGGTCTGACCACAAAGCCCCATTCAGACCCACTGTACTAGCTCCCTAGAGCTGCTGCCACAAGGTACCACAAACTGGGTGGCTCGAGCAACAGAAAGTATTATCTTGTGGCTCTGCAGGCAAGAGTTGGGGACCACGCGTGGGCACTTCTGAGAGCTCCGAGGGGGAATCTCTTCCTTGCCTCTCCTCTATCTCCTGGTGATCTCCTGGCAATCTTTGGTGTTCCTTGGCTGGTAGAAGCTTCACCCCCCCCCCCCCGCCTTTATCTCCACGTGGCATTCTCCCTGTTTGCACCTCTCTTGTCCAAATTTCCCCTTTTTATAAAGACACCAGCCATATTGGCAACAGCCTTGTTTCCAAATAAGGTCACGTCCACAGGTACTGGGGTTAAGACTCCAACATAGAAATCTTGAGGAGACATAATTCAACAACGACAATGCTTGCCACTGCCCCTCCATTCCCCCATAGGCTCTTGTTCTGTGTGTCCTTTTTCATCCTTTGAACTTGCCCATTACCTCCAGGACAAAGAGCCCTTGGGCTTGTGCCTCTAGCTGCTTGGTGGCTCTGCCCCTGAGACAGCCGTGTGACTAAATCATGCCAGAGGGTAGAGACAGAAGTCTGGAAAAGGCATCAGTGAGGTTGCTTTGGCCCAAGGTCCACTTAGCTGTCACCTTAATCACTGAGATTCAATCACCAAATGTAATAAAGAAAAGTATTATAGAAATAAAACACTGCCAAAAATCTTTCCAAAATTACAAGTGCATGCAATGAGCAGTCTGGGTTGATGAAGAACAAATTATGCCAGACACACTTGATTGTGCCTTTGAGGGAAGTAAGAAATTAAGGAATGAGAAGGATAGGAGAGATGCCATACATCTTGATTTTAATACAGAAATTGATACATTGTCTTGTGGAATTGTCCCCACAAAATTAATTCAAATTGGCTTGGTGAGGAGAACTGTCTCTAGGGTTGGAAACCAGTGGAAAGATAAACAAACAAATAATGATTAAAGAAGAAAACCAAAGCCCATAACCCCAAGGTAAGGAAAGGAGGGAGGGCAGTGAGAGAGGGAAAGGCTGCTTTTCTGGCAGCTTCTCCAACATGCAGAGGTGTGGGATGTGTCTGTGGGTTTGCCTGGGGCTGGGGAAGGGGGCTGGCCAGGAACCATCCAGACAGTGGGACCCACCAAGGGCTCTGTGCCAGGCGGGTCACATCACCAGCCAAAGAGCTTGAAACTGAAGGCTGTGCCTTGAAGAAACCCATAACCCAGATGGAGTTAAAAGACAAGGGCAGTCGACTTCCGGAGCAGGAGCAGGTACTGGGCTTTGCTTTTTTCAAACATATACAAGTGAAGTGAAGTAGTCCGTTGTGGAATCCTGGTTTGGGCTCGGAATGCTGGAGTTGGAAAGGCCTTAGTGAGGGGCCCTCTGTAAATGGGTGCAGAGACTCTGACCCACAGAGAGAGAAGAGCGCCCCGTGTGCTTATTAGAAATGCAGGTTCCCGGGCTCAAGCTCAGAAGTCTCACTTTCCTAGAGCTTGGATGAGGCCAAGGAACTATCGTTCTTAACATGTACCAGAGACAGTTCTGGTCTTGGATCACACTGAGAAACACCCACCCACAGTCACAGCTGGCTCCCTCCCTCCTTCCTTCCTCCCTTTTTTCTTTCCTTCATTCCTGCCTTTCTGCCTTCCTTCACATTTTTCTTTTGTGCCTACTCTATGGAAGGCATGGTTCAGTATCTAGGGATACAGAGATAAAAGACAATTTCCACCTTTGAGAAGTGGGCAGTTAGACTACCCAGTGGGATACTTTTTAGGAATCATGAGGAACCACAGTCAAGGATACTATAAAAACTCCATCAGCAAATCCAGACAGTTGGAAACTACAGAATACCTAGTTTCCTCCATAAATATACTGCAAGGGACAAAGATAAGAGGGAGAGGGGTCTATAGGTTAAAGGGGACTTGAGGGACATGTTAGTCCTTTGTAATGTAAGACCTCATCTGGATCCTGATGTGAACTAGGTGTTAAAAAGAATAATTGTCAGGCAATCAGAAAAATTTGAACATTCATGGATTTTCAGTTATTTTAAGCAATGAATTATAAGATATGTTGTGATGATATTGTGGTTACTGTTCAAAGGTCTTTACTTTTAGAGATAGATACTAACATGTTTATGGATGAAATGATGTGCATGTGTCTGTGGCAAGTGTATGGTGTGTGCATTTGTGCATGTATGTGTGTGTGTGCATATGTGGAGGAGGATCAGGAGCAGGTGTCTAGATCAAACAAGACTGTCCACGAGTTCGTAAGTGTTGAAGCTGACGATGAGTACTTCATTATGCTATGGCGAGTTCATTATACTATTCCCTCTGCTTTGTGTATGTTTGAAAATATCATAATAGAAGTAAAATCAAGAAAAAGAAAAGGAGAGAAAGGCAAAGAAGGAGTGAAGGGAAAGAAAGAGAAGGGAAGAGAAGGGAAGGCAGGGCAGGTGGCAAGTGGTGAGTGAAATCACAGCCTGATAACCAGATGAGATGGGCCAGGGAGGCTTTCCCCTGCAGTGACGGAGCTCAGAGAAGGAGTCGGCATCCCCTGCAGTGACAGAGCTCAGAGGAGTTGGCATCCCCTGCAGTGACGGAGCTCCGAGAAGGAGTTGGCATCCCCTGCAGTGACGGAGCTCAGAGGAGTTGGCATTAGCCAAGCCAAGAAGGGGGACGAGGAGGAGGGATGGGTGCAGATGCAGACAGAGCACGCCGGCTGCAGACTGAACTGCAGAGGCACCAGGACCGACTCCGCAGAGCTGGGTGTGCGAGACATAGGAGCTTGAGAGATTCAGTGGGTGAGAGGAGTGACTAAAGCATTTCAAACACGGGCAACATAGGCAGACACATTTTGGTTAGCTCATCTGGGCTTCACTGTGGAGCCCGGACCTGGGTGGGAGATCCACTGAGAGAAAACAAGTTACACCAAGTGCGGGTGGACACAGGAGGGCTCTGGGGACATTCAGGAAGTCGACTCTACAGGACCTAGAGTTTGGGGTGACTCTGGGCTTCTTGTCAGACATCTAAGGAGATAGTGATAACATCTCTGAGCCAAAGTGGAGAACACAGGCAGAGGACCTGGTGAGTATGGGTGATGAATTCATTTGGACAGCTCGGCTTTGTGTGCAAGCCACAGGGAGCAGTTTCACTTGAATGTACAAGACTGCAGCTCAGAGAAGAGATTAAGCCAGGGCAGGTGCACGCTGGCCTTGAGGAGAGAGGGCAGGGGGGCGTGAGGCAGCGTCTCGGAAGGAGCCTGCACTCAGTCCCAGGCTCCAGCCCACTCTCCAGCAGCTCTTCTCGTGCAGCTTTTCCCTAGCGAGTCTCCACTAAAATGTTGAGGCCGGCTGGCGTCTCCTGGGTCCCTGGCTGAAGCCAGCTGCTTTCTCTCCTCGCTCACCATTCCCTCCAGGTGACTATTGCACCTGTCTGGGGACCGAGGCCTGCTCAGGAAGCGGCTGCACGCCTCCATCACCACACCCTTTGTTGTCTGTGTCAGCCCAGCCACCCTCTGTGGGCTGCTTCTCTGCTCCTCATTTTGGTGAGGCACGATGGGGTGGTGGGGACGGCACACGTGCTCTGGAGTCTCCCAGGCCTGGGGTAGAGTCCTGGCTCAGCCACCAGCCAGCACATAAACCTGGACAACTCACTTCACCTCTTCGTGCCTGTTTCCTCATCTGAAAAATGTGGGTGGATGATAATCGTACTGACCTCATAAGCGCCACCAGGCACGAATCGCCCTCAGCTGTGTGCTGTATAAATGTTGTCATTCTCACGCTTACAGACCTGCCTGTGGGGACAGTTGAGCAGACCCTGCTTCGCCCAGCAGCTCTGGAGCTGGCAGGAAAACATCTGTCTTCCCAGCTGAGGCGCACCCAGCCCTCCCCTTTGATGTTAACGCCCTCCTATCTCTGGGCTGAACCCCTGGCTTCTCACCTGCTGGGCTTCCCTGCCTAAATCGGAATGTTGGCCTCTCCCTACTTTCTTGCCCTAAACCAACAACCTTCTGACAACTGCAGTCCAGTAGGAATTTCCAGTTACGCTGAAGCATTTCGTGTGCTTATCAAAAAGCTAACAGTCCATGGCCATGTTCATGATACTGACGTTCCCAAATTTTAACAATTAAAATGATGGAGAAATTTTAAAAAGACTTTCACAGATACTTCCCTCCACCCGCGATGAACACGGTAGTCATTCTAAACAGGGATCGGGGTGACCCCCGGGACAGGTCTGCTTGGCTGGGCCTCGCTGTGATAAGTGAAGCCACACCTCCCCTTCCCTTTGCACAAGCAAGTTAAGAAAACCCATTTGTGCCTGTGAAAGCTGACTCCCTCATCCATGATGTCCCCAGACGTAGCTGAGATGGCCACTTTCCAAAGCATTTATTCAACAACCGTTTACTGAGAGCCCACCATGAGGCAGCCACGAAGTGATGAAATTGAATTTATTTCCTGCATTAAATCTCAGGAAAGATGGGAAAGCCTTGTCAGCGAGGCCTCCAGGTAGAATTTTTACGCCTTTACAGAAGAAAATGGACATTGTTTCGTGTGCTGCCATTTATTGTTCCTGTTGCTTCCTTGGAGGGAAAAGTAGGATCTTGGCCTGATGGGGTTTTGGCAACCAAGGGAGCTGCAGTATGTTAATGATTAGTTTGGAGGGGCATGAATTGCCTCTTTTTTCTGAATCCATTTTAATTCGCTACAGTGGTTCATTTAGAGAAGCATTTTAGAGGAGAGGAAAAGGGTTGTATTTTGTTGGGGTTTTTGTTTTGTTGTGGGTTTTTTTTTTGTTTTTTTTTTTTGAAGATCAACATGAAGTAAGGGATTGGTTGGAAGGCTTTCTGTTCTGCAGCAGAATCTGCTCGGCAGTCCCCGGTCTCTACTCCCCCTTCGTTTTTTCAATAGAACCTGCGTTTTGATTCTGTTCTCCCAGAGCCAGCATGCACTTCCCAGCTTCTGTGTGGCTAGCTGCCTGGGACTGTGGGACTTCTGGGCTCACCCCTCAAAGGCTTCAGTGTTGTTGCTTCTATCTCACAGACATAGCATCTATGAGCCAGCAGCGATGATGTGAACGAGAGCAATGTTCGAGCGATGTCTGCAGCCCCTGCTGACCTTACAGATCTGGGCCACTTGCCTACTGGAGACCAGATGCCTTTTTCTGGATGACCACAGGGGAGAAAAGTTAACCCACTGGATTAGAATGTTTCTTGGTCACAGCAACTTAGCCTTTACCCAACTAATACATTCTTTACTCAAATTCTTAAAATCCTAAATTCTTTGGGTATCTTAGGTTCAAATTTTGATAGTTTCTCCCTCCTCTTCCCCCCCAAACTCACAGCTTTTTAAGTCACCTCTGCTCCAGGCAGCACTCCCAATAGACCTGTTAATAGGTACTTGCCCAGCTTTTGCTCTTTTATGTTCTGACTGCCAGAGGAGCATTATTTCTGTGCAAAACCTTAAAGTGTATGCAGTAAACAGTAAATGGCTTACTCCTGAAAACACAGCTTACCCTTGAGAAGTTCAGTTTTTCTGTGCATTGATCTCTCCATGTCAGAGAGCATGTTTGGGTTATAGAAATTCATGTCAGAGCAGCCAAGTGGCTTCTATTTATGCAGGAATATTTTCTGGAGTGACATGTCAACCCTGAGCATTTCAGGACCCACTCTCGCCCTTCCAGGGGACTCAGTGCCCCCAAGGTTCGGTTAGGCCTTCAGGGTATAAGACCATTGTTATTGGACTAGGAGCAGCTCACCCAGGGGAGAGATCGGGGTTGCCAAAGACATATCCTATTTCTTTTCTTGTTAAAAGAGGGAGGAAGAAAAGAGCAGGGGAAATCACAGTAATACAATTTTTTAAATTCCTTGTCAGGTAGCAGTTCAGGCAGGAGAAAGGTGCCGAGAAATCAAGCAAACAATGACAGCATGCCACGAGTCCCAGAAGGCTGCAGTGGCTCATGGAAGCAGCCTGAGAAAGAGAAAGGACACATTCAGGATAAAAATTAAATAAAAGCTAGATCACGGTGGCGAGAAGAAATGAAATTCTACCTTTGATCCGGGTCTCTGTTGTGCTGAGGAGCTAACAAAATGCTTAAATCGCTTTATTGAAACAAAGACTACTGGTCCTGATAGCCCCTGCCACCTTCTCGGGTGCTCAGCAGGGTGAGGACCGACAGAGACTCGGCCTACTCAGGCCCTAGGTCAATTAGCACTGCAGCCCCCTGCATGGCTCTGGGCTCCTGCCTGGCCAGGTGGAGTCTGGAAGCAATTTTGCAGCCATGACACCCAATGCAGCTCAAATATACCTACTTCCTCCGAGCAGCAGCCACTCCTGTGATCTTCACCAGTCTCGCAAATGGAGAAACAATGGGTCGGGATGCCATCCAGACCCAGGTTCAAATCCCAGCTCTACTGCTTCCTGGATGAATGATCTAGCACAATTTTCTAAGTGGTTCTCTTTCTGTTCTCCCTGTGAATTCACAGATGTTTTAGCATTAAAGAGATGGTGGCTATTAAATTCCAGCTTCACTGTGCAATTTATTTCCTTCTTTCTTGGTCTTTGAATTCATAAGGCCCCAGCTCTGCCCTGAGCCCCGGGTCCACCACTTCTTGTCCCAATGGCTCACTTGCCCCCTGTTCCAGATAGGGCATCCCTTCAAGACTAGTTCCCTACACTCACTGCAGGCCCCAGTGAAGGCTGCCTTCCCCTCACCACCCCCATGCACCCCTGTTCTGGTCAGTCTGACACTTGTGCTTCACCAAGGCCTGGAAGGAGTTGGTTGAGCAGGTGAGCTGAGGAAAGGTCTCCAGGCTCCCCCACAACACATTGGGGTCACAAACTTCTGTGTCAGCTTCAAATCCTGCCTTCGCTGCTTCTCTGCTGCGTGGTCTTGAAGACTGTCCTTGCTCTGGACTTGTCCTAATGTGAGATAAATACTCGTCCACATTCTAGTTGTTGACCAAGGGAGCCTGAGATCCACCACTCCCAGGAGAACTGCGTTCAAGTTCTCGTCAGCTCGAACAGACACAAGTTTTTCTTGCAGCCCATTATACTGTATTGACTCTTGGTTTTCTTCAGTGGGGCTCACTCTGGCCTCTCCCGCTCAATTTTTGGTGGCCCTGGCTCTCCGCCTTGGTCTCTGCTATTGCCTTCTTCCTTGCACCCACATCCTTCCCCTGAGAACTCCCCCATCAAGGCCTAAACCAGGGAGGCTCGTCAGAGAGACAGACATGATCCCCCCTTAGCAGGGTCAGGAGATAATGAACGCTCCTTCAGCTCTGGATAAAAGCTGAGGGCTCACTCCCATTTGAATGAAATATCACTCAGACAAGGCCCTGGCCATCCATCCCTTAGCTGGGGAGGGTTGCGGAGGAGAGGAGAGGAGAGGAGAGCTCCCTGCGACTTCTCACTGCCGCTATCTGTCACTCCCAAGGGGAGCAGGAGCAGGTGCAGGGCCAGGAGCCTCTCCAGCCAGGTCACTGTGCCATCCACTGTGCCAGGCTTGTCCTTGAGAGAAGCACCTGGCTGCCCTGCACCAACCTCTTTCATAGGGCACCTTAGGCACCTGTTACGGACACCATTCAGTGGAAGAAATAAAAACACCATATGACTCCTAAGGCTTTCTACTCTTAAGGACGTAAAGACTTTAAGTGTCAAAATTGGAAGGGAATTTGGCAACTACTCTCAAATATTAGTGGACTCATACTTTCATCAAGTGAAATGTTGTTATTCAATACAGAAAAGAGGGGGCTGCTTGGTTGAAGGGAGTGTGCTGAGCCCTCTGTACCCTTTGCCCAACTCGAAAACCCCCAGGTGTCCAAAGCCCCCATGAAAACCTCTTAACTGAGTGATGCTCATGGTCTTATCCCTCTCTCTGATTCCATGTAGAATTCAAATGATGTCATTTTCATTTCCAGGGTTTTCCAAACATAGTACAAAAACTACTGATCTTGTCCAACTCTCTGAGGGCTTATGACGAAAATGGAGACCTGGGAGGTAAAGCGACACCTCCAGATCCCAGCCTGGGCCCCACATTCCACTTTTCTCAGCCTGACATGCTGTCACCAGCTGAAAGATGCTGTGTGTCTCTTTCCAATCTTGTCCTGGGCACAATGTCTCATTTGCTCCTTTCAGATCCTCACAATTCTGGGCAGCAAGTCGCTTTCATGAAATCAAGACCACAAGCCAGGCTGTTGAAGGTGGAGGTGCCAGCTGGGGGTGGAGGCCAAACCATTGACCCTGATTGCTGAATATCAGGGACAATGAAGGCTCAGATACCAATGTAATTATAGGCCTATCAGTATTCATTACTTCTGTGGACAGATGGCAAGATGGAAAGGAAAGAAGCATGAGGGGAAACTGGGAGGACGAGCAGGAGCTCCACCAGGAGGGCCTAGGGAAGAGCAGGGTGCTGCCACGCTGACCCAGGCATCTCACACCTCTTCCTCCCTGCCTGGCTCCCCTGACCCCAGCTGTCCCCTCAGTGCCCAGAGAACAGCCCAGCAAGCACCCAGTGCCCCAGTTCTCTGTCCTGCTACACAGCCTGTGCTCCTGGGTCCTATGGTCTGTGTTTTGCCAATTTACTTACAGTTATATAAATTAAAAGGAGTGAGCAAGAGCCGGACCATGGGAGGATTCCTGAGGTGCAGAGGGGCAGCCTCACTTGTGGGTGAGGAGGAACCAGAGGGTTCAGATCCGCTGTGCATGAGCCCTGCCCCCAGCCAGACACCGGGCTCCTGGCACCTGCCACACTCACATGGTCAGTGCCCTCACAGAGTCTATGGGACGAGTGGAGGAAGAAATGAAGAGATGGCATGACAGCTGCTTTGTGGTCCAGCCCAGTACAGAGCCAGGAATACAGGAGAAAACGAATCAAGGTTATCAAAGGATTGCATGTTGCCTGTCCTAGTCCCACTCTCCCAAGAATCTGCTCTGCCTCCTGACATGAGAGCCAACCAAACTGTCGGCAGAGGAAGGGGCAAGAGCGTCACTATTTCCCTCTGGAGGCAACAGATCAACGTGCATCAGTAGACCCCTACAGAGACAGGCAGTGCTGGGCAGGCACTCTGTAGGCACTTTCCAAGGGCAGGGTCTGCCTGGCTTGAACACAGATCTAGCCCCCTTGCGGGAAGAGGGTGCTGCTCACCCATGGGAGCTCCAGCTCTAGGGCAAGGGGGCAGTGGGAAGCAGGGCCTGTGGGGGCTTCTCTGTCCCAATAACAATGCGACAATAACTACCAACATCTCAGCCTCATAGGCATGAGACGCTGTCAAACACATTCTCTCTTTTGATGCTCACTGGGCACCAGAGAGAGACAGTGTAGATTACCATTTGTCATCCTCAAGGTTCAGAGACAGCGCTGGCATTCTTCCTTTCTGTCTCTGGGATGTCACACTATTCTCTCGCTCCTTTTCTCTCTCTCCCTCCCACCCTCCCTTCTCTCACTCCCTGCTCTCTGCTCTCTGCTCTCTTCTCTCTCTTTCTCTCTTCCGCCCACTCTCTTTCCTTCCTCTAATATAAAATAAACTCATACTTTTATATTCTAAAAAAAAAAAAAAAAAAGATTCAGAGAAAGTCAGATGACTGCTTAAGGTCCTGGGAAAAGTAGGTGCCAAGGTCACTTTCAGTGGTGGTTTTCTGAGTCCAAATTCTTAGTCCCTCCACCACACCACTGAACTCCCCCATAACATTCTGAAGTTCAGAGCTGTGGGGGCAGAGGAGCCCTTCATTTCCCAGGGGAGGCACAGAAGGAAACAAGGTCTCCGGCACCTGGCCCCTCCATACACTCCAGGCCACACAGTCCAGGGGTGGGGGGTGTCACTCTTTTGACATTCTGTCCCTCCATCACCATTTAACTCTCCAGATGGCATTTTGCTTTCCACCACAAAGACAGCTGTGGCAGTTTACAGCTGTTTACTAGCAGCCAGCTAGAGGAGGAACTTAAGTGGAATATAAATTATTGAGTTAAATTCCTCTCTTCAAATGCCACCCATATTCACTCCACCTGAGAATTTCAATCAATGCTGGTAACTGCCTACTCTCTAGGAATGCACCAGACAAGTCTTTTCACCAGCCCTTTGATCTGGCCGCTGGGACCCAAGCTGTCATATTGACAGGGATGTCCATATAGATGGGTATTACAATATGTCTCCAGAAAGTGTGACTTCTTGAGTTCTTGGCAATGTCATTAAGCAAGCTGAGAAACGGCTTCATTTGTATAGCCTGAGTGTTAGACAGAGTCGTTCACAGGGGGTTGGCAGAGGCTCTCTGTGAGGTAGAGCATGGGGTTCTGTCCTTAAGGACACTCTTTAGGGACTGAAGGAAACAGGGAGAGGAATGGTAGGAGAAAAGGAAGGTAGATTTCCTCCCAGCACCAAAACACATGAGCAAAGCTCATATCCACACAACCTGCCAGCAAATCACCCACTAATAACAAGTCAGAGAGATGGAACATGGGCTCTCAGCATTTGGTAAGACAGAATGGCCCTGGGCTGGGATTTTCCAGGTTCTAGTACTGGTTCCACCATTTATTAGCCACGTGCTCATAGGCAGGTCTCTTCTCGGGGGCTCCATTTCCCTTCTCTGTAAAGTAGCTTCTCTGCCTACATTATGGGGAATGTAAAGCTTTCGGAAAACGGTCCAGTGCTGCGCAATTGTGAACTACAAATACATCGTGAGTGGGGAGGATCCCCTTAAGAGATTTCCCTCTACACCCCACAAACTTTAGTGTCAGCCCCTGGGCCAGGTGGGACAAGAGGGGCCAGGGTCATTTGTTGTCTTGGAAGGGTTTGACTGGGACGACCATACCGCACGTGACCTGTAGGGGGCAGCAGAGGAGGCGCTATGGAGAGGTGATACCCTGGAGACTCAGAGTGCTCCCAGCCCCTGGACCCATGGGGGATAGGGAAAGGGAAGGGAGGGCTGCAGCTGAATTATTGTCACTGTTATATACATAGGGAAGTAAGGTAGCAGACTTTCCCAGGGCCTGCTGGGCCCCAGTTGTTGGTCACCACCAACAACCTGTATCCTGTTGCCGTACCCTCCAACCAGGGCTTGGGCCTCTTTCTTTCTGACCTGGGACAGGAACCAAGATCCTTCCAAGTTCTCTCCTCAGCTACCATTTCTCTCATCAAAATGGACTTTTTGGACGGATCAAGATACCCTTTCTAAGCCCTTCTTCTAAAGACAATAGAAACTGCCTTATTAAGGTACAAGGAAAAACAAAGAGAAAATAATTATTGAGTGATTACGTAGGTCTCTGATCGATCATAACTTTACCACCTGTAAGATCTTGTAAGTATTATTTAATCTCTGTGCCTCAGTTTCCTCATCTGTAAAACTGGCTAACCCATTTCACCTGGTTGCTTTGTGAAGTAAATGAGATTTGTGTACATAAACCGGCTGGCATAAATCTCATTTACTCTACAAAGCAACCAAGTGAAGTGGGTTAGCCCAGAGACTTGAACCCAGAGTTCTCTCACTCCAATGCTAACTATGAAACATGTGAGAATGGAAGAGGAGGCAGACTCCACAAAGACTTGGAATAGCAATAACACAGAATAGTTACATAACCTAGACTTAGAGAGGTCCTTATGGGTTTCTCCTGCCATGCTGGATATCTCTTTGACAAGCTTACTGAGGCCAGACTGTTCTTTGTTGTGAATCCTTTTGCCTTTGTTTTTGCTTCTGCCTTTGTTGAGAGTCCTTAGGGAGCTAGCCCCAAACGGCTTTTAGCTTATCATCTCTTATGTTCTGGTCCAAGCTTGTTCCCTCAGCTCTTGGCAAGCTTCTGCAGGATTTTTGTTGTTGTTGTTGTTGTTTTCCATTAGCAGAATTACTTTCCCATCTCCAACCAAAATGTAATTGGAGCTCCAATCATGTGCTGGGTGCTAGAAGAGGAGCTGGGCACCACACTGGTTACCACTTAGCAAGCTCTCACTACTGGACCAGATCTGTACATGCTGAATGTGAGCATGTAGCATCTCAGTCACCCAGCTCCAGATCCTCAGTGTAGGGATTAGCGTCTCTGTTTGGTAGATATGGCAACTGAGGCAGAATCATTGAGTAAGCTGCCCAATGTTACACAGATAGCCAGTTCTCAAACTCAGCTCCGTGTCGTTCCAGAACCCCTGGCATTAACCCCACGCACAGGTAACAATCAGAAAGATAAATGACTTATCTTTCTCCTCTCTACTCTGGTTGCCTGTAATTTAATATACCAAATACCTGCCACTGGGACTCTGCTATTAAGAAGAGAAATATGTAATGTGTCTACAGGGATCTTAAAGAGATAAGACACATGAAGTGGGCTGTATGGCCTCCCTTGGATCTTGGGACATTCCTCTTGTGTGTCCCTACCCATCTCCCTAATGTCCCCTTTGATCTCCTTCTCAAGCTTCTCTCTAGCTCCACTTGCCCAGCAAATGTCGGTGTTCTGCCAGGCTCCATCTTCAGCCTACCTCTCCTCTCACCCTCCATCAGGGCTTGCAGATTTGAATGACCACAGGGAGCATCAGAAATTCACACAGCTAAGCATTGAACAATAGCTGCCTGTACAGCAAGCAAACCCTTGCCTAGTTACTGGCCTTGAACCATACCTGCCTATCAAAGCGCCCAAACAAAACAGAATGGAAATCCAAGGCAGTGCTCAGAGCTGCAGGGTTGTCCGTCTTATTCATATTTCTGTTTTTCTAGGACAATTTCATCTATCTCAAGTACAAATGAAGTGTATTATCTATTATGTACTTCCTCTATGTTGGTAACTCCTGCACCTGCTGTCTTCAGCCCAGATCTCTCTCCTGGCTTCAGGCTCTGTGCATATAAGGGTCTGCTGACATCCCCAGCTGCCCCCACACCCAACTCAGCTAGACCTGAATGCATCTTGTCTGTACTTATTTTACTGCTCTCTCTCTCTCTCCAGCTTTCCCGTGGTTGCCCTAGTTCAGAGTGGTGCCCTCTCCTGGGACCCACTCCTCTCCCATCCATCTTCCTCATCGCAGCCTGAGTCATTGATCAAATACACAAATCTAAGACTTAAAGCTCATAGCCTGTAGGAAAAGACACAAGCTCCTAAGCTCAGCACTCTAAGCCCTCCCCAGCCTGGCAGCAGATACATCTAGAGCCACCCATGGTCCCCACTTCATTCTTTGGACACAAACTGTGTGTCCTTTACCCACATACACCACAGAGCGTCACACTTTGGAGTCTCTGGGCCTCTGCTGCCTCTGCCTAAAAAAACCTTCCTTTCCCACCTACCTACGCCCCGCCTTTGCCTGAGCAACTGCTACATACACTGAAATCGTAGATTGGTGCCACCTCCTCCAAGAAGCCTTCCCTGACATCCCCCAAATCTGTATCAGGCACCATCCCTACCCCCACCACCACCACTCGGGGCTCCCACCTTCCTGTACTGTGATTTCAACATCGCCTGTCTCCCAGTCTGGTAACTGGAGGGCGACCCCTTGTGTCAGATACTGGAGTTGCTGACAACAACTGAACCCAACATCTGTTACCTCTTTCCCTGATTTTATTCAGGCAAGGAAATGCTCAGCCCTCAGGCCAGTGGTTATATTAGTAAATACTTAACTGTAAACGAAGCACTGTGCTAAGCACCGTAAGTACATTAATGCATTTAAGCCTCATATCACGTTGACCGGTGACATACCGTTACCACCATTTTACAGAGGGGAAAACTAACAACAGAAAAGTTAAGCTCCTTGCCTGAGGTTGTGCAATTCAGAAGTGATGGAGCTAGATTTGAACTGATCTGTCTCGCTCCAGAGCCTTGCTCTTAATAGAGACGATATGCTAATTGCCCTTCCTGTGAACAGGGCATCGCAACTGGCCCAAAGCAGCCAGTTGTGGCATCTCATTCTGGTTTGTGATGCAGATAGGTCAAACAGTTATTAAAAGAAGTCACCTGGGCACTTCCAGGAAAATTATTCTTCAATAAATAAGAGAAGGGAAGGTCCCTGACCTGTCTTGCTTCTGTCTTGGGGCATTGGGGTGCTTTCGGGGGCTGGGGTGGCGGTCTCATGGTCTGAGGGGAGCCGTCACTGACACATGAAGAATAACAGAACAGGTTTCAAGAGTCTGAGTTCTTGATGACACCACTGAGCAGCACAGCCTACTGCCCCTGGAGACCACAGCCTTGGACCTCATCCTTCTTTGATGAGATGATGAATGTCTGCTGTTTAAGCCGTTGTTAGGTGAGTACTCTGTTAATTGCAGCCTAACATAGGTATGTTAAACCCACATACCTATCCAATGCCTAGGACAGCCCAGCACATCACAGGCCCTTCATAAAAGGCTGCTTAACGAATAAGATCCAAAAGCAGTGTGAGCAATATGGGGAAAACAGGTAAACTCAAGGCAACACACGACTGTGAAGGAAGCTCCCTTTCCCCAAGCTTCAGTTTCCTGGCTGCAGGATCCGGGCTCGGTGGGTTCAGTTGGATGCTCATTTTCTCCATCTCCAGTACAAGAGAAGATGAGACTCCAGGTGTGCAGGGCTGATGCTGCGCCTTATGGGAGAAGAGACCCTGGGAATCCCTCACAACCATGACTGCCAGTCCTTGGCAAGCTGACAGAGCTTGCCAAAGGGCAAGAAATTGTGGGAAAGTTCAAAGAAATACAACTAAACAGAAGAGAGAAAGATAGGGGACTCACCCAGGGGCCAGCCTCTAAAACAAAGAAAGCTGCAAAGATCTCCCCTCTCGTGGCCTTTGATTTAAGTCAATAAAATCAGGAAGCAGCTGAATGATTCTCTTTGTTCACAGCACAGTCCTGAGGGCTGCCCAGAGGCCTTCCTGTTTATCCACCATAAGCAGCTGGCAGCAACTCAACAGACGGGCACCAGGCACAGCTGTTCTCCACCTGTCTGACCAAGCATGCAGGTGAGGTGGCTGGCCCAGGGGAGTCGGGATGGGACCTTGTAGGCCATGCAGGGCTGCTCTGGCTTCTTCTGGCTGCCCCCTCAATACCCCTAGCCATCTTTTGTGAGACCTTATAGGAAATTATACATTAGTTGAATGTTCACTCCAATTTTCCCCATTGAAAATCTACACTGTGCACTCAGAAATGTCTCAATCAATTGTATGTTCGCGTGAACTGAAGGCTTTCTCAGGGCTATTTGTTATCTAAGTCTCATGTCCCCTATGATGCCTTCTATGTGTTTGTCTTTCAAGCTTTGTGACAGCTCTTAACCATTATTTTGCACCGTTCTTCTCCTACACCATTTAACTTTTTGCCTGTTTTCTAATTCCCCAACTAGATCGTAAGTCCCTCAAAGACAGAGCCAACATCTTCTACCCATTCCTAGGATTCAATTATCCATTCATTCATTTATTTAACAAACACCTGTTGAGTATATCCTAGGCTTTGGGCTTTTCGCTAAGTCTGAGCTTTTGAAAATGAGTGAGACATAGTCCCTACTCTCAAGATTTTCAGTCTACTAGGGAGTGACAAATTATAGAAACAGAATTTGATCTGATCTCATCTTGGTCCAGAGGCTCATCTTTCCAGTGTCACAGCCATCCCACATCAGCCTTTATTTGAGCTAGTCTGAAAAAATCCGGTTTTTGAAATCAAAATAATCCAATTACAGCATCTTCTGGGGCACTGATTTTCAACCATGAGAGTATCTTAGGTATGCTGCAAAATTTTTTGAAGGTCATTAATTACATTATTTTCCAAAGAAGTTCAAAGCACAGTAAGTATATTCTTTTTACTCTTTTTTTATCAACATAATTTAAGTGTGCCACAGAAGTTTAACTGTAGGTTCAAGTGTGCCATGAGGTAAAAAAGATTGAAAAAATTGCTCTAGGGCAGTGGTTCTCAACCTTCCTAATGCCTCCTAATGCCGCGACCCTTTAATACAGTTCCTCATGTTGTGGTGACCCCCAATCATAAAATTATTTTCCTTGCTACTTCATAACTGTAATTTTGCTACTGTTAGGAATCATAATGTAAATATCTGATATTTTCTTTGTTACAAAGGGGTTACGACCCACAGGTTGAGAACCGCAGCTCTAGGGCGAGAAATGCTTGAACTGACTCTTAAAGGATCAGAATAAGGAAAACAGGGCATGGGAGGATATTCCTGGCAAGAGGGCACAGCACGAGCGACAGCGTGGAGGCCAAGAACAGCTTGTTATGGGCAATGCCAAACACATGTGCGTTCATTTCTATTTCTGCTCCTTCATTGGGAGCGGAAGGCTTCGTCCACAGTAAAGCAATCCCAAACACCAAAAGGCTGAGAGAAGAGGTATTTTGGGACTTGCGTAGGGAGGAAAGCCTCTTCCCAGAGCCTGCAATAACTTACTGGGAAGCAGCTGTCTCCAAACACCAATACTTAAAACCAATCTTGCTGATTCACAGCAGTTTCTCTGGTGGCCAAGGATGTGCTAAAGAGAGGGAGCAGCCTGCCTGCAGCAGCCACATCCTGGGAGGGAGAAGAACATCTTCAAAGAGGGAATGGCCAAGCTGAAAGGGACCTAAGAGATTATTTCATCCATTTGAGTCCTAAAGGCCTCGTGCCAAGAGGGGAAGAACGCAGAAGCCGAACCCAGACTTCAGTCCCTGAGAAATGTCATTTCCCCTGCAATTTGGTACTTACACATAAGAGGAATACAGACTCCCAAAGCTCAGAGTGTGAAACTGCCTTTTACAAATTAATGACGGGGTACAAGGCAAGGCCTAGGGTAAGGGTCCCAAAGGTTGGTAAAGGAAAAGGCTTAACTAAAAATAATGATAATCATCAGCCACTGTCCCTTGTTTGCTTGATAATAATTGCCGTCCCCTTGTTTGCTTCCCTGTAATTGTTACTCTGGAGTCCATAACTGTTGTTCATAAAGATTCTTAGCTGTCTCCACACGTAACATCATCTCATGGAAACCTAAAGGTAGTTTCTAGCATGTCTTCCAGGCCCCCACATTCCATACCAAGAAACTGACTCAAGTGAAAATTATGATCCCAGGAACGGAAGCAATACAAGATGATCTCCACACCCCTCTTTTGCCCCAAACCCAGATAGTTAGCAAACCTAATTACTCAATCCCTGGCCTGTCAAGCTATCCTTAAAAATCGTCTCTCCCCAAATTCTGGCAGATTTAAAATATTTTTCCCATCCCCCTACTTCCATTCCCTATGTGGACTTAAAACTTCTTTCTCTACTATGAACTCTGCTATCTCTGGGTATTGGCTTCCTCTTGGGCAGCAGGCAAATAAACCTGGTTGGGTGGTGACAAGCGTAGAAGCTGGGGGAATGTGATAGAAAGCTACATCCAGTCTGCCCTTTGACTTCCCAGAAAAGGTTGGCTCTAGCATACACAGCCAAATGACACATGCTCTAAAAAAATCCCGAGCATCTAAAGAAGGCAATCTTATCTTCTTTCTCCTGCCAGGGTTCCTCGGAGCTCTAACTAGCCCTTCATCTCTCAAGTTTCTAGGAGTTCACACTTTAACAAATGGCTGGTAGGAGTGCACTTAATTCCACAGAAATTAATCGGCCTACTGTGTGCAAGGCCCTCCCATTGGAGAAGTATGAAGAGCTCAGATTTTCTTACTTGGGGCCCATTCCAATCATCCATTGCCAAGGGATCAGATGTGGTCAGCTAGGACACCCTTGCCCTGTAAGGACACTCACCCCAAGCTCTGGCTTCCATGCAGGCCAGGGGATTGTCTTTCCATGACCTAAAGTGGCACCCTGCTAGCCTCTCATCTATCAGGAGTCACTGGCCTACTTAGCTTTCTAAAAAATGGTGTTCCTGTGTTTACTTTCAGCTCTAAGGTAACTACTTAAGGGCAAAGCATGCCCACTCAAATTCAAGTTCAGTGAGGGCAGCAGCTTTATCCTGTTCATTGTTGAATCCCCAGCACCTAGGTGAATGCCAGGAACATAGTTATTGTTCCATAAATGTTTGTTGAGTAAATGAAAGAATTTGTTAACTTCCTCCGTTACACTTGTTGACCATTATATCCTGTTTGTTCTGAGCCATGTCTGCCACACAGCAGGTACTCAGTAAGTATTTGTCAAATTAATGAGTATGTAGGTTACTGATTTTTGGACAAATAATCTTTCTTATAGTGTCGCCAATAATTTATTCAACTAATTAGTGAGCCTCTACCACATGCCAAACCCTGGGCCAGCCTTAGAGATCCAAATATGCTCATGACAGAGCCCCTGCCTCAAGGGACTCATAGTCTAATAGGACAAGTAACTATGTAAACAAACATTGGAGAAGCCCTCCGATCTGGCAGGCCCTGGACTCAACATTCTTTCGGAAAACTGAAAATATCAAAGTGGAGAATCATAAAAAATAACATCATGCTAGACAGCTTCCATTTGCCCCCACCCACTCTCCTCCATTCCCTGGGCTCTCTACCCTGGAGGTTTCTCCTGCAGGGACTGTGTCAGTGGGCTCCCTTGCCTTCTGCCTGGCTGTGGGTTTGACCAATAGGAGATACCAGTAAAGACTGCAGAGAAGGAGAAGGGAGAGGTCAGGGTATTTATTTCCCTGCTTTGCCTCCAGCAGTGCCCTGGCACACTCACTGCCTCCCTTAATCCAAGCTCAGCTGCTATCTGGAGCCCTTCTATGTTTTCCCAACTTGAGGTCCTATCCCTTGTTGTTTTCCTAACTTCTACCCACAGTTTCATAAACAATCCTTTTATTTTATAATATTAAGCTCTCTTCCAAGTATCTAATTTGAGCATGTCATTTTTTTTCCTTCTGGGATACTAGTGACACACAGTCCTTAAATATTTTTTAACTTAAAACATAAATGTATGATTCTGTTACCTAAAAGGCCAAAGCCTTTTCTTTGAGTGCAGATCAGCCAGTTGAAGCTCCACATCCTCCTTCCTTCATAAACAACATCCACTATGATTTGCTTGTTTCCTTTTCTTTAAATTGAAGGGAGAATTTAAGGATGTTTGCTAAAGCAATCCAAGCACAGGATCCTTCCAGATTCTTACAGGTCATTTTCTAATATTTTACAGTTGTCTCACCTACATTTAATTTATGACTCGTATTTTGGAAAATGTTTTTCCATTTTAAAACCTCAACATTTATTTGTTCATTTATTTTTTGACCATGTACATTCATCAGTTCCCACTCTGTCTCAGGCCATGGGCTGGAATGTGAGACACAAAGATGGGGCCACTGTCCTGTCTTCAAGTTCAGTCCTGAGGAGACACACATGTGACCAGATATGATAATAGCATTTAATGAGTGTCAGCTTGCTCAAACCCCTTCATGCATCAGCTTTTCCACGTGTCTTTCTGAAGCATTCAGCTTAGGTTGCACAGAATCAACTCTTGCTCTTTTTCCACATGTATTTCATCTGTTCATGCTGCATTCAATGAGATCATGTAACTACTATAACAAGCAGAATTAGCCTAGGCAGGTTTGGGAGCAAACAGCACCAGGTCCTGGTATGGATAACTCAATGGGTGACAGCAGAAAGGATAGCTAGAGAGTAGCCTACCAGACAGAAGAAATCAGCAGAGCTTAGGCAGCGATTAGCATGTATCATGGAATGAGTAGAAAGCTTGTCTTAAGCCAGCAGTTCGAGGTTAAACAGAGGCTATATGTCCTCCAAAATTCATATGTTGAGATACCCCTAAACTGGTACATTAGGATGTGGACCTCTGGAGGTGGTAAAGTCATAGGTGCAGAGCTCTCCAGAATGGGATGTGTGTTCTTGTATAAAAGGCCCAGGAGAGATTCCTAGCCCCTGCCAGCATGTGAGGAAATAGCAAGAAGGCACCATATATGAACCAGAAAGCAAGTCCTTGCCAGACACATAATCTGTCAGAGCCTTAATCTTGGACTTCCTAACCCCTAGAACTATAAGAAATAAATTGTCTTTGTTTATAAGCCTCCTAATCTATGGTATTTTGTTATAGCAGCCCAAATGGCATAATGCAACAAAGGTTAGTTGAGAGAAATACTACTCTAATTAATGTGCTGAGTGAGGAGTATTCTCATATGTGTCATATACAAGTGTTGCATAAAATTTATGGAACAGTCCATTGTTTTGGACGGAGCTCCTTGAACTAAGCCCCAACAGAACCAGACCAAACCAAAATAGAGTCACTCACACTAGTTCCACCTAGTCAAACTCACCTATAAAATGGGCCAACTTTTCAAAAACCATGAGATTTATGGGAACCAACCCCTCTACTTGAATGGAATGATAAGGAATTTCCCCTCTGTTTTTGCTGTATATGTAAAGAAACTTTGAAATGACTGATCTGATTTTTTTATTTCTTCTTTCTGGTTTCTTCTGTCCTTTCTACCTATAAAGCCAGCTCCCTCTGTTCATGGTCTCAGAGCACATGTCTATTTCCTAGGGAAGAAGCTGCCTAATTCACAAATCACTAATAAAAGCTAATAAGATCTTTAAACTCAAAGTGTTGAAATTATATCTCTGACACAAGGTAATAGTGTCAAGCCTTGGAGAAGAAGCTTCCTCAGAGAAGGTAACATGTAGGTTGGTCTTAAAGCACAAGCACAAATTTGGCAGTGAAGAGATTCCAAGCTCAGCAAAGAGTATATAAAAAGGTATTGAGTGAAAAAAAGCAAGTGGATGATGTGCACACATTTGACCCACATGCATGGAAGCCCCCAAGACAAATTAGTTCATAGTGGCCCTGTTTGAATAGGGAATAAAAGCCACTAGAAGCAACAGAAAGAGAATGTCTTTTAAATGAGGTAATAATTATACCTGGAATATATCAGTAGCAAAAATGAATGAATTATAGCTACCTGAAGTATCTTGGATGAATCTTAAAATTACAAAATTGATTAAGAAAGTAGCAGAATTCACACAGTATGATTCTGTTGAGGAGCCTAATGCAGCCCCACAAACCCACCCTCCCAAGCAAAAACCACAAAGGACCTAGTTAGCCCCACCCCTAAAGAAATGCGTGCCTAAGAACCCTAACCCACCAAAGCCCTCTGGGCAAGCTGTGGAATTTGCCCACCCACTACAGTCCCATATAAAAGAAGTCTTTAACTGCCCACAGCATAGACGCTACCTTTGCCCTGCCCAGGTGGGTGGCCATTCCCTTTCAATGAACTTGGCCTGCATATCTCCATTCTGGTCTTATCTCTGGGCGCCACTGCTTGTACCTTTTAGATTCCACTTATAAAAAGTTAAAATTGTACAAAAAATGAAGGGATTTTGCTGTTGTGGGTACAATAAAAATGGTAAACAGCACACTGGAGAGAGAAGAGCAATGAGAATGGGAGGCCATGGCATTAGAAAAGGGATGTGACAGGCATGATGAGGTAAGAGCCCATTGGCCACCACAGGCCTTGAGATTTAGTCTGAGTGGGGTTTTAAGCAAAGACATAACCTGATCCAACTCATGTTTTTAAAATCTGTACATTTCTAAATTATGTCCACCTATGAAACAAATCTATCACCTACATGATAAAAACACATAATGAAAAATTAGAAACATCATACGCTAATATCCCAAGCCATAAACCATTCTTAGGATAAAATTCTTTGTTCATGACAGTGGATACACATTCACATTTCGGATAGCTTTCTTGAGCATTTTGAAATGTAGAGGCTGGTCCCATCTCCACTCTTGTGACCAAGGGTTTGTCCTGGGTATAGGAAAATATCAGCTTGGCTATTTTTCACTGTCCATTTGTGCTTGCATTACAAGTACTATCTCCAGTCTGTGAGTTCTTTGTAGGAATATCTTTAAACTGTTGACCCTTTTGAAGGAGTTAGTTTAGGTAGCATTTGATAAGGTAACCTGCAAAACAGTCAGTGCACACAGCTGAAAACAAACATCGTGGGCACCTTCATCCCTCCCTGCCCTGCCCCATCGGTAGGACTCTTTGAAATGGAATGTGAAGCCTGCCCAACTAGAGGCCTATGAACACTGGGTCTGGGGTGCACAGACAATGCCACGGCCAGAAGGATGGGTACAGAGTCCTGGACTCTGAATAAGGATGGTCTAAAGCTGTTGTCCAATATAAGGGTCACTAGCTATACATACTGTCACCGAGCCCTTGATCCAGATGTTTCAAGCTGAGATGAGTTGTAAATGAAAAATACAGACTGGATTTGAAAGACTTAGTAATACAAAAAACAGTACAATATCTCATGTGTTTTTAATACAGAGTGCATGTCAAAAAAATTTTTATAATGTTCAGGTTAAACAGTATATTATTACAATTAATTTTATATTTTTCCCTTTTTTCTCTTTTGTTTAAAGTGACTATTAGACAATTTTTAATTGTACATATGGTTTGCGTTTGTGTTTCACATTATATTTCCATGGGATAGTGCTGATATAGAGGAAAATCAGTTCCCTGAGTTATGGAAAAATCCAAATTCATCAGCATGGCCTACCACCTCTTATGCCAATTGGTCTTACCTATCATGTTGCCAAGAATGGTCTCACTAGGTAAGGGATCTATGTTAAATGCATTTATGGCACATTATAAAGGGCTCACAGGTGATGTTCTATGATCTAGACAGGTGTTGAGTGCTGGAAAAGGGATCAGAAGGCCCAAGTTCAAGGTCCATCACTGCCGTCCACTTGCCAAGTGACCTCAAGAACACTGCCACAATGTTTCATTCCTTCCTTGTCTATAAAAATGTGAAAGTAATTAATTATATAATCTTGCACTTTTCTGGCTCTAAGTGCCTCCTTCTGGGAAGTATTTACATTTTTAAAAGGGAATCTGTAGAAGGCAATGTTGAACCCAAATTAAGAAATGCCAAAGGCAAAACATCAGACCCTTGTGCAGGAGGAGCTTTGGAGCACAGGAGTTCCTCCTGGATCCTTTCAAATCACACCTCAAATTCTACATGAACCTGACAAATCTAATAAACATACAGAAACTCAAAGGACAGACTGGCCCTAATGAGACGTCACAGGGTAAGTGGATCTTTATTTGTACCACCAAGCCTAAGGTGTTGATTAAAGCTGCTTGGACGTGGTGTTTCATCATGGTCCAGGACATACGCAAACACTTCTGTAAGCGCAAACAGCCACACACACGCACAACAGGGCAGCAGAGCATGCTTAGGAAAGCAGCTTCCCAGTGCTCCCCTGGAGAGACAAAGGAACAAGAGGAGGTCTCCAGGGGTCTCCAGAAGCAGGAGGCATGCTGCCAGGTCATGCACAGAGCCCTAATGAGGTCAATGAGATAGAGCAGCAGAGGCTGCAGGGGGGCCAGAGGGAAAACAATAACTAGCAGGCAGGGGATCCTGACAACAGTAGGCAATTGGGGCAAAATGGAGAGTCCCAGGAGGAGTAATCCTACAGTTATCAGAGGGGTCCTGGCTCTGAAGGGTAAGGGGAAAAGGCACTTAAGATGGAAGAAGAGATTCTTTCCAAACTATAGCAGCTGTGAGAGAAAGACATGATGAAGAAGAGAGGGGCCCGAAATCTGTGTTCCCTTCATTTGATGGGTGTGGACAGTCGGATCATTTATAACGCCTTTAAGACAAAGAGATAAACTAAAAGGAAATTCCTCTCACAGAAACACCTGGATGTGAAAATACAGAGTAGATAGATAGATAAGAGGAGGTTGCCCTAGACCACCTTTTCATCAATCCAAGCTTTATTCAACTCCAAGTTTCACCTCTCCAGGAAGTCTTTCTGTGTTCTTTTTTTTTGGGGGGGGGTCAGGGCTGGGTTTGAACGTGCCACCTTTGGCATATGGGGCCAGTGCCTTGCTCCTTTGAGCCACAGGCGCCACCGTCCAGGAAGTATTTCTTCCCTAACAACTGCAGTCCTCAACGGTCTTGCTGTGACTTTCCAAAGCAATTATAGCAGATATTCAGGACCAGAGTGTAAGGGAAGAAATTAATTAAATATCCTATGCAAAAAATAAAATTTTAAGTTGTTTATTTTTATTTTAAAAGAAAACATTCAACTCATTTGTTTTTTGATTAGGAATAAGAAGCATCTAATTTTGTGAAATTTGTGCTAGATAAAATGTATGCCCATTAAAGGGTGGCAGGAAAAGAAAAGAGAGAGAGAGATTGGAGGAAAGGAGAGAGAAAAGTACATAAAGTGGGAAAGGGAGATGGAGATGGGAAGAGAGAAATAATTACGTGAATGAAAAGCAGGAGAAGAAAGGATTGTCGGGAGGACCTGTTAAGAATATCACTTTTAAAAATAATATGTATTTTGCTATGGTGTGTTCTAAAAATATCCATTAGGTTAAGCTGGTTACTAGAGTTGTTTACGTCTTCTATATATCTGATTTTATATCTACTTGTTTTATTAATCAGTGAGTAAGGAATGTTGATGTCTCAAACTATAATAGTATTTCTATTTCATCCTCCAGTTCTATCAATTTTTGCTTTATATATTTTGAAATTATGTTATTAGGTGAATACAAATTTAAAATTGTCCTCTGGTGAATTGACCCTTTTATTATTCTGTATGTTCCTCTTCTCCCTGGTAACTTTCCTTGTACTGAAGTGTATTTTGCCTGATATCAATCCAATCTATCAATCCAATCACTTGTCATGGGGTTTTTTTTAATTGTGATAAAATACACATAACATAAAATTTATCATCCTAATCATTTTTAAGTGTTCAATAGTGCTTAGTGGTAACTATATTCACATTATATGCAGCCAATCTCTAGGATGTTTTTATCTTGCAAATTTGAAATTCTGTGCCCATTAAACAACATCTTTTCAATTTTTTTCCTACCCCTAACCCCTGTCAGTCATGATTTCACTTTCTGCTTCTATAAATTTGACTACTCTAGATACCTTATATAAATAGATCACACAATATTTGTCTTTTTGTGACTGGCTGATTTCACTTGACATAATTTTCTCAAGGTTCATGCATGTAGTAGCATGTGTCAAAATGTGCTTTCTTTTCAAGACTGAATAACATTTTACTGTATAAATACACGACATTTTGTATATTCATCTAACTATCAGCAGACATTTGGGTTGCTTTCACCCCTTCACAATGTGTGTAATGCTACTGTGAACATGTGCATACAAATATCTCTTTTGGAAACAGTTTTCAACCATTTTGGATATATACCTAGAATTGGAATTACTGAATGATATAATTCTATTTTTAATTTTTTGAGGAACTACTAGACTACTTTTCAAAGTTAATTAGTCATTTTACGTCACTTCAGTTATCTTTTGATTACATTCAAGTGGTATATCTTTTCTGTTATTTACTTGTAACCTAAACCTATTTATGTGTTTATTTTTTAAATGTGTCTCTTATAGACAGCATGTAGTTGGGATGTTATTTTGTTCTCGTCTGATCTGACAATCTCTTTTTTTTTTTCAGATTAATTTGAGAGTACAAATGATTAGGATATATTGTTTGCATTTCTAAGGTAAAGTTCAAGTTATAGTTGAGCCTCTCATCCAGGAAGTGTGCTGAATACCCTTACGTTGTGCACATTAGATTAGAGCTCACCAAATCCCCCTCCTCCTCATTACGTCTCCCTACTCCTCCCTCCACCCTCACTAGAATATACTTGTGTTTTTCTCTCCTGTGGATGTTTTTTTATTGGTTTCATATTAGTATTGAGTACATTGGATATTTGTTTTTCCTTTCTTTTTTTTTTTTTGTAGAGACAGGGTCTCACTTTATCACTCTCAGTAGATGTTTTTCCTTTCTTGTGATAATTTACTAAGAAGAATGTGCTTCATCTCCATCCAGGTAAATAGATGTAAAACCTTCATCTGTTTTATGGCTGAATAGTATTCCATGGTATACATATACTGCAGTTTATTAATCTATTCATGGGTTGATGAGCACTTGAGTTGTTTCCATGTCTTGGCAATTGTGAATTGAGCTGCAATAAACATTATAGTGCAAATGTCCTTGTGATAAAATGATATTTTTTCTTCTGGGTGAATATCTAGTAATGGAATAACCCTAATCTCTGTCTTTTAATTGGCAAATTTAGACCATTTGCATTTAATACAATGTAATGTAATTCAACTGATATGGATGAATTAAGGTCTACCATTTCATTGTTTTTTTTATTCATCTATTTCCCCTTTCCTGCCTTCTTTTGCATTATTTGAATATTTTTATTTTTATCTTTTTGAGACAGAGTCTCACTTTGTCACCCTCAGTAGAGTGCTGTGGCATCACAGCTCACAGCAACCTCCAGCTCTTGGGTCTCCCAAGTAGCTGGGACTACAAGCATCTGCCACAACACCTGGCTATTTTTGTTGTTGTTGTTGTTGCAGTTTGGCCAGGGCCAGGTTCAAACCCACCACCCTTGGAATATGGGGCCAGTGCCCTACTTACTGAGCCACAGGTGCTGCCCAATTATTTTTAGTATTACATTTTAATTTACCTATTAGCTTTTTAGCTACATCTCTTTATATTATTTTTAGTGGATTCTCTGGAGAGTATAATATATACACCCAATTTTTTACTGTCCATCTAGAGTTAGTAGTTTACCATGTTTGGCAGAATATAAAAGCCAGGAATGTCAATTTTAAAGTGGTATCCAAGTTTAAAAAACAAGATAAAAGACAATGTGTACTGTTTGTATCTATGTAAATATAGATGTATATATGTTTGAACATGCATATAGTATTTCTGGAAGGCTATGTAGTTACTGGCTCTGGAGAGGACAAAAATTGGATAGAGGACAGGGATGGGAGGAGAACTTCTCATGACCAATCTACTTGTGTGTGTATGTGTCTTTTACCAAATTCATCTATTACCTTTTCAGAAAATAATTTTTAAAATTATTATTTATTATTCAAAATATTCCATAAAATATCAATAGTGACATAATAATTACTAAAGATTACATAAGCTCACATTCTTAAAAATTTAGAAGCTCTGCTTTTAAAAGGATAACCTAAAGTATTATAAATTATACACCAACGACCAGAACAAAGTCTCTCAAAGAGTAAGGAGTTAAATTAAAGGTCCAAGAATCTCTTTATAGGGTCACCTCCCACCTTCCTCATTGTAGTGGGTTCCACAATATCCAGCCTCCAGTGACTGACCTTAGTGACTCAGGGCGATCCCATTCTTGCAGTGACTGGTTTATAGGTAAGCATATATTTCCTCTCTGAGATTTACGAGTTTTCTGTTAATTACAGCTGATAGCTTTCTAACCAATATACCATCATTCCTTTATTTATTCATTGACTGTATCACATAGGCCTTTATACTCATGAAAGCTGTCACTAGGATACAGCAGTGAGAAACCATGCACCCTCCCTGCCTTCAAGGAGCCCTCCGGTAATGCATACCTGGGCCTCTCATGACTTCTGCTTACACTTGTTTCTCATGATCCTTTCTCACCCTTTACTGCTCACCTTTATAATATACACACATAATTGTTCACCTGTGTGAACTGTCACTCTTGACAGTTCCTCAACATTACACACACCTGTGTCTTCATTACAGCATTTTTCAGACTACATTGCATTTGTATCATTAGCCTATGAGCCTGATGATGTTTGTCTAGGGCATTTGTTAGTTAACCACCCCTAGGGTGAAGGCACGTTCAAAAGTAGGTGAGAAGAAGACACTAACTACTGTTGCAAGGCCAGAGCAGGAGGAGCAGGCAGGCCTAACTTATAGGCCACACAAAGAGTGAACACCAGAAGGGAAGGAGGGCCACAGAGGCAAAGGACAAACAACCCTGTCTGTCTGTAGCTGAGCCTTTTCTCCAAACCCCAAATTCCTTAATTTCCCCTCCCAGAGGTCACTGCACAACCAGGAACCCACCTGACAGAAATAGGAAGTTTCGTCTATTTAACTGATGAGGCCTTCTTCCTCTTGCTTTTATAATCAACTCTTCCCTTCCCCAGAGCTTTGTACCACCCACCTCCAACCCTCCTTGATCTGCAGACTCCACTCACTACATTTCTAGCCCTGCCTACCTTCTTTGTGGTCTAGCTTTCTTAGCTTGTCCATTGGGAATTCATTTCCTGGTCACTTCTTCTCAATGAGTTTTCTCATAAGCCCTTTTAAATTAAATTATGTCTATTCTAGGTTCCAAGGCAACTGAGCTAACATAAACCAGCCCAGGTTCAGGTGCAGATGAGACAGGTGACTTCTCACATGATGTGAAGAGTTGTATGGGTCACAGTTCTTAATTGTAGACCACAATCTATTCTACCCAGTTTAAGCAGTATTTATTAAAAGATCAGTATAAATGTGGAGAAGTCTGAAGAAACAGATCTAGACCAGTAGTTTTCAACCATTGCTGCATATTAGAATTGCCTAGAGAGCTTAAAAAGAAATAAAATCCTCATGTCTGAGTCTCACTCACACCATTAAGTCAGTATTTGTTAAGTTTAAATTCTAGGTAAGTCTAATGTGTAACCAAGATTCAGAACTACTGCCCTAGTCAATGGGCAATGGTTGTCAATCTTGGCTATATATTGGAAGGATGTGAGAAGTTTTCAAATGCTGACGCCTGGGGGGGGCGCCGCCCCCCCCCCCCCCCGCCCAAAGACTTATAGCTTGGTGGGGGGGTCGGGAG
>CAUYRH010060016.1:0-24323 GCA_963574655.1 Perodicticus potto | reverse complement strand
AATAGAACCTTCTCTAAAGAAGACAGACGAATGGCTAACAAACATATGAAAAAATGCTCATCATCCCTAATTATTAGAGAAATGCAAATCAAAACCACTCTGAGATACCATCTAACCCCAGTGAGAATGGCCCACATCACAAAATCTCAAAAATGCAGATGCTAGCATGGATGTGGAGAGAAGGGAACACTTTTACACTGCTGGTGGGACTGCAAACTGATACAACCTTTTTCAAAGGAAGTATGGAGAACTCTCAAAGTACTCAAGCTAGACCTCCCATTTGATTCTGCAATCCCATTACTGGGCATCTACCCAGAAGGAAAAAAATCCTTTTATCATAAGGACACTTGCACTAGACTGTTAATGCAGCTCAATTTACAATTGCCAAAATGTGGAAACAGCCTAAATGCCCACCAACCCAGGAATGGATTAACAAGCTGTGGTATATGTACACTATGGAATACTATTCAGCCATTTAAAAAAAAGTGGAGACTTTACATCCTTTGTATTAACCTGGAAGGAAGTGAAACACATTATTCTTAGTAAAGCATCACAAGAATGGAGAAGCATGAATCCTATGTACTCAATTTTGATATGAGGACAATTAATGACAATTAATGACACGGTGGGGGTGGGGGAAGGGGAGAGCAGAGAGAGAAAGAAGGAGGGAGGGGTGGGAAAAGGAAGAGCAGAGAGAGGGAAGGAGCGAGGTGGGTGGGGTCTTGGTGTGTGCCACACCTTTTGGGGGCAAAACACGATGGTAAGAGGGACTTTACCTAACAAATGCTATCAGTGTAACCTGGTTTCTCGTACCCTCAATGAATCCCCAACAATTAAAAAAAAAAAAAAAAAAAAGCTCCCATGATTTTTATTACATTCTCACTGCCCCATGTCCTACAGAATTTTACTGGAGAATTTCAGTGTCTTCAATTAATTCTTTGTGCTAAAATAAACAGGAATTGTTGTGAAAAAAGATATGTTGCAATTCCGCTCCATCATTTGATAGCCTGGGTAACCTGTTGACGACATTGGGTAGCCTCCCTCAGTCCCAGCCCCTCGGTCACTTGATTCTGCATAGATTATTATAACAGATTTTGGGTTCTACAACAGGGAAATGAGAATAAGATTTCAATTTTATAGGACTTGGAGATGATGACTGACCCATAGAAGTTTCTAGATACAGGTTAGTTTCCATCTTCAATCTGTATAGACTTCTTACTCTCTGAAGAATGTGGTGAATCAAAGGTGAACAATCTACACAACTTGACTCACCAGAATCTTCCCAGGCAAGGGCAATATTTGAAATATTTAACAACCAATACTCCCCAGGCATCATTCAATCATACCATACACCAGCAGTTCTCAATCTGTGGGTCACAACCCCTTTGTAACAATGAAAATACATCAGGTATTTATATTAAAATTCATAACAGTAGCAAAAAACTACAGTTATGAAGTAGCAGCAAAAATAATTTTATGGTTGGGCGTCGCCACAACATGGGGAACTGTATTAAAGGGTCGCAGCATTAGGAGGCATTAGGAAGGTTGAGAACCACTGCCATACACTGTCGGTACAAGACCAATCATCAGAAAATACTGCTGAAGTATTTTTTCTTTTCCTGAGGAAGAAAGAGAGCTCTCTCTCCTAATTACACATTTTCCAGCTCAGCTGGAAATGGAACCTGGCCACCCCAGGGTTGCTGATAAAGCTAATGTTCTGATTTTATAAGATGGTGCTCAAGCCAAAAAATAATAATAGCTTGAGCCAAAGAGCGATAAATGTAATAAGTAGCATTCCATGTACCAGTGCTAAGCACTTTATAGGCTACACAGAATGGCCTTGCACCAAGGCAAGAGGACACCCATGGGAGAAAGAGTGGAAGCGAGGGTGAGGATAGAAGCCATGCTCCTAGGAACATTCTGGCTCTCTGTTCACATGGACAAGCAACCCTGGTAGCCTAAGGCAATCATCCAAAGAAAAAAGAAAAGACACAAGCACTGACCATTGAAAACACACGTAAAGTGAGGACAGGAGGTGGGAACAATGACGGAACAGAGCATCAGCATTGCTGCGCTTCACTTTCTCAGGTTGAGGATGCACAGTGCTGCTGAAGTCCATCCGTCATCACCACCATGTCATCACTGAGCCAAGTGGAGAGTGGAGAGTTGGAGAGTGGGCTCAGCTCTCGGTCACCAGGGAGAGTGGCTACCTGCTGAGACAGGCTGGAACTTTTCCTCCTTCTGGGTCAGGGCAGCAAACGGGTCTCCTCAAACAGTGACTGGATGCTGAAGGGTGATCCAGCACCTTGTCTGACCACTGTAGGTAATTTTATAGGTCTCACAAGACCTCCTGCTGCCAAAGTTATGACGGCAGAGCTGTTACTGCTGACCTTTATTTCATAAGAATTAACTTCTCTTTCTAAGCTACAGCCTCAAAAAGGAAACATTCAAGCATGTCTCTTCATGAGTAGCTCTAGATATCCATTAGAAAAACAAATCTGGCATCACTAACAAAAAAAACAAGCGGACAGGCTCGGCGCTTGTGGCTCAGCGGGCTAAGGCGCCAGCCACGTACACCTGAGCTGGCGGGTTCGAATCCAGCCCGGGTCCGCCAAACAACAATGACGGCTGCAACCAAGAAATTGCCAGGTGTTGTGGTGGGTGCCTGCAGTCCCAGCTGCTTGGGAGGCAGAGGCAGGAGACTCGCTTGAGCCCAGGAATTGGAGGTTGCTGTGAGCTGTGATGCCACGGCACTCTATCCAGGGTGACAGCTTGAGGCTCTGTCTCAAAAAAAAAAAACAAGCGGACAATTCTGCTGGACGCGGTCTCAGTCCTAGGTTTCTGTGCATTGGGGATGTCAACTCTTAAGAAAATCAAATGCAAAAAGAGGGAAAACTTAGCGAACGTGAAGCCAAAATGAGAATTGCTTCCTTATTATTAGTGAATAATCACCATCGCATTAGTGAATTAACTTTAAAATATCAGGTTAACTACCAATTAACCTTTGATGATATTTAAATAAATTTCATTATAGTTACTTTGCAAAGTAAAAATACAACTAATAACGTAATATATTCAATTTTATATATTTTTCATATAATGTGATGAATAATAAGTATTTTTAAATTACCCACGCTGGGGTTTTTTAATGGTAATTAAGGAGGAGGGGGATGTATTGAACGGGCATCAGATTATAAATGTCCAGCCAGACCACCCTGAGCCCAGACAACATTCTATTTACCAGACTCAGCTATCCTGTCCAAAAAACAAAAATTCCTCTGGGATGTGTTAAGTTTAGGACCCAAATAGGCATCCCTGAGTTCTTCCCTTCCTCTGACCCAGTTCCTACAAGGACATAACCATAGCCCCAAATCCAGATAAATGTAACCAGGCACTGAGCTCATATCCTGGTTCCCAAGAGACCCAAGAAACCCAGCTCCTTTTTTGTCCCGGGCCTTCACCCAAGGGTGGGGTTGGGGTCCTCCCATACAATCCTACATCCTGGCCACTTAGTATGTCCCTGAGGCCTGGAGAGCTGGGAATATCATTATAAACAAGGTACTATGTACCAGATTCTACTAAAAAAATTTTTTTTCAGGCTTTATTTTATTAATCCTTATGATGACTTTGAGAGGTAGGTATAGCAGGGCCAGTCAGTGCAGCCACAATCCACTTGCTCCCCCACATTTCCCAGCCTCCCTTCCAACTGGTAGGGGATCATGAGACTGGTTGTAGCAGTGGCTGTAATGGAAGTAATGACCTCTCTCCTGACCACTCAGCTCTAACCCCTAAATTGGAGGTCAGCCCATGTTTTCTGGAAAGGGTCAGGTAGGAAATATTAGAGTCTTTGTGGACCACATGATCTCTGTCACAACTACTCTCCTCTGCCACTGTAGTGCAAAAGCAGCCATAGACAATTAGCAAACAAATGAGTGTGTCTGTGTACCAATAAAACTTTATTTACAAAAACCAAGGAGGCCAAGTTTGGCCCTTGGGTATAGTTTGCCAATCCCTGCCCTAAAACATTCCAACCTTCACTCATGGGTGAAAACAGAGGATCCAGCAGAAAACCCTGAGGAGGCCTCCTGAAAGAGATAGAGCCACACAATGCAGAGCCTGGACACCTGAGTCACTGCCATACAGGAGCCACCTGAGCCCTACTGTACTGAGACAGGAGAAATAACATGTTGTGTTAAGCCATAGAGAAGTGGCAATTTTTGTCATAGCAGCTTTGCTGACTAACCTGACTACAAAGTAGGTTTAATTGTTCCTTGTTAGCAGCTGTGGGAGATGACATCCAGAGAAGGAAGAAATCGGCCAAGTTTACAAAGCAAAGAATTAGTAGAACCTCACCCAGGTGTGCTGGCACTTTCCTAGAGATAGTGCTGAAAGTCCACCTCCTGGGCAAACAGCGATAGTTGGTCACCACGCTGGAACTTGAACATAGACAGGCCTGTTGGGCACCCAGGACCATACTCACAGCCCATGAGGAAGCTGCCTAAGGCTCAATGTGGTCCAATGTGATCACCGCTGGCACCTCACAGCCTTGTGTCTGCTCAGGTGCACTAGACCTGGGAAGTGAGCATGGAGCCTGCCATCTCCTCCCCTAGGCCTCAGGGATTCTCCCCAAAAGCAGTGAATCGGGCCTGAATTTTAAATATACACCCTCTTGAGGGTAGAAGGCAGCCCTGACATCCATAAAATGGCACTAAATCCTGCTTTTATGAGCTCTTGCTGCATTCTGCAGAGTGTTTTATCACACTCACTGGAAGTTTACTGAGGGGAGTTAATAACCCCAAAATGCTAGGGCCTGCCTGTCCTTGGACTGAGAAGTGGAACCCCCAGACAATAATTCTGGAGACAGTAGCACTTGTGCTCAAGATGCGGGCACCTCCTGCCAGCACCAGAGCTCTGCTCCCCCAGGTCCTTCCCACACCTTCATCCATCCATCCATCCATCCATCTTTCCTGCCAGCTGCTCAGTGCCTGACCCCAGGCTGGATGCTCAGTGGTCAGGGAAGGATAGAAATGAAGGAAAGAGTGACCAGAGAGAGGGAACAGCATAAGCTAAGATCTTGAGTCCTATGTCACCTCACCCAGACAGAGGTGCTTTCTAGGGGAGGACTGTGAAGGACCAGGATAAAATCCTTGAGAAAGCACAGGCTATAAAGTACATCTAAAAAGGCAGAAAGATGAGGGAAAACCAGCAGGAAGGAGCCATAGGTGCTGGGAAGGGAAGGGAAGGGAATGTCTGAAGGAAAAACAGTCCAATGGCATCAGAGGCTATGAAAAAGCTAAGCAGGAAGGCAAAGAAAGGGGTCCCTTGGTTCAGCAATGTCAAAGTCACCAATATTTACTGTTTGCCAGGCTCTGTGGCAAGCTCCAGAGAAGCAAAGATAAAATAAAATACAGGTGCTTGGGGGTAAGAAGAGGAGGACAGAAAATTACAGTGATGTGTGTTCAGTGAGATCCCAGAAGAGGGGCAGGCTAAGTCTACCTATGGGCTGATGAGAAAAGGGTGTGTCCAAGTTGGGTTGTGAAGGTTGAATAGAAGTTTACTGTGGGGAGATAGAGGAAATATTGTGGGCAAACGTATCAGAGAGATATGTTCAGAAATGGAAGGAGGTCCCTTATCCTGGGAGAGCTGGGGAAATGAGGATGAAGTAAAAAGCAGGAGGTAAACAACCTCCCAGCCCTACCAAGGAGTTTGGCATTATTCTCTGGGTAATGGGAAAGCGTGGAAAGAGACAATACAAGATTCACACTATAGAAAACAGTTTCTGAAGCTGGGCGTGGTAGCTCATGCCTGTAGTCCCAGCTACTTGGGAGGCTGAAGCAAGATCACTTGAGCTCAGGAGTTTGGACAACATAGTAAGATCCCATCTCTAAAAAAAAAAAAAAAATAGGTGCCGATTTGACTTCCACCCCTGTCCCTGACAGTTACCTGCTGCGTGACCTTGGACATATCTCTCCATGCTCTGGACGTCAGTTTCATCCCCTTGGAAGTGGGAGAATAAGACTATCCCTTTTTGCAATCTGAAGGTTCTGTGGTTCTTCCCTGACCACCTAAGCACCCATATGACTCAGCTGTTCTGAGAACACCTTTTGTTTGTATGCATCTGATACAAATAAATCCATCAAGTAAGTTCCAATTTTCAGAGTCATAATCTGCCCCGCACTTTTGAGAAGGGCTATACAACTCTCAGGGTCAATCATGCCACCAGCATGTCTAAGAGGCTTTTTCTTAATTCCCTGGTGAGGATGAAAAAGGAGGACTCCATCATCCTTGGACTCCATCATCCGTGGCCCAGGGGAAGAGTTGACATTTGGTGAGATGTCTGTATTTAACTCCTACCACTTGACATCTGTTTCCAATTAAACTGCCTGTGTTAAAAGAGATGCTGCCCGGAGCGTGCAATTCAGCCTCAGTCTGGAGAGGCAAAGGGAGGCATCTACGAAGAGTTAAGGCAGACCCTGGTCCGTACACACCCCTAGGAACCTCCTTGAACCCCTAGGACCATCTGGCCTGCAAGGCACCTGGGGACCTTCTCCACTCCCCCTTCACTATTTACACCTCAGCAATACTAGGCATGACATGTTTGAGGAACCAAAAGAAAGCCAAGAGAAGGTTGCTGGCTGCACTGAGAGAGGGGACAACAGCACAAGGCGGTTGGATGAAGTAGTCAGGGTCAGATCATGCAAGACCCAGTGTTTCTCAACCTTCCTAATGCGTGGCCCTTTAGTACAGTTCCTGTGGGTTGAGAACCGCTGCTGTAAACCATAGGAAGGAATTTCTGTTTTATCCTAGGTCTGACCAGAAACGACATGGTCTAATTTCCATATTTAAGATATCTCTCGGGCCACACCTTGGAGAAAGGGTCAAAAAGAGGCAAGATCGCGAGGTGTGGTGGGTCATGCCTGTAATCCTAGCATTCTGGGAGGCTGAGGCAGGTCGATAGCTTGAGCTCATGGGTGTAAGACCAGCCTGAGCAAAAAGCAGGACCCCATCTCTACTAAAAATAGAAAAACTGAGTCAAGAGGATCGCTTGAGCCCAAGAGTTTGAGGTTACTGTGAGCTATAATGCCATGGCACTCTACCCGGGTGACAGCTTGAGACTCTATCTCAAAAAAAAAAAAAAAAAAAAAAAAGGCATTATTGGGAGAGGAGATGGCTTTGAAGTGCACTGTCTAATACAACAGCTGCCAGCCATGGGTGAGCCATTGACATGTGGCTTGTGTGACCAGGGAACTGAATATTTTATTTAATTTTAATTAATTCAAGTTAAAATCAATCCTTTGGTTTAGCTTTTTAAAAACATTTGGGTTATGTTTAGAACATAAGTAAGGTTAAACATTAGGTATGTTTGGAAGGAAACATATTAGGAACAATCTGGGGTGTGTGATTCTACTTTTTCTGACTAAATTTTATGAAATCTAAATACAGATCAAGTGTTTCACAGGAAAATTTAGCATCCAAATTGAAATGTACTGTGAACATCAAATGCACACTGGGGTCTGGAGACTTAGAACACAAAAAGAAAAAGAATGTAAACCATCTCAATCATAGTTTGTTTTTATCATATTAAAATGAGAATAGTTTGACTAGACTATGTTAAATAAACTAGGTTATTAAAATTGAATTCATTTGTTTCTTTTTACTTTTCGGGGGTAGACACAAAGCAATATAAACTTTCATGTGTGGTTCTCATTCTGTTTCTACAAGACAGCATGAGATTGGAAGGAATGATGGCCGTTTAGACGAGGGTAGTCGTGTGAGACGCAAGAAGGAGGCAGACAGATCTGAGATGCGTTTTGGAGGTAGCATGAGCGGATCTTGCTGGGAAGATGTCGGGAATGAGCAAAGACAAGGCAAATATTGGAGATGTGGCATTAGCAGGACAATGGTGTCATCACCTGGAACGCAGAAGACTTAGGGAAGGCAAACATAGAAGGGGCAACAGGAGACTCTGGGTTACTTTGGGACATAGTGAGTTCGAGATGCCCATAAGATGCCAAGCGGAGTCCAGTATTCAAAAGCAAAACGGGGTCCCTCTTCTGGGGATGCTCCCACCACAGATAGAGAGACAGACAGACAGACAGACAGATGGGCAGAGATATTAATGCACTCCCTGCTCCCTCCATCACAGCAACATTTTCTGAATGGGCAAATGTGCTCTTGGGCTTTGAATCTTCTCTGTATATTACCAACTCCCTCCTGTTTACCTCCCCGCCTCCCAGAAAAGCCCCTTCCTCTGCTCGCCCACGCACCTCCTCAAAATTTGCAGGGCAAAACACCGTGGCAAAGGCACCCATTGCAGACAGTCTTCGGCAATGAGCTTTGGGTCAGGATGTTTGCACAAATGCCTCACAGCATCATTTATCTTGAGGGATGTCAACTCGAAAAATGTTAGTTCATGTCACTGTCAGGGTAAATGCCAAAAATTAGCTTTCTTTCATCAGAAAACGGAATAATTAACTTTGCAACTGTTTCCAAAACTGCTAATTAATGGGTTTTGCCCACTTGATTTGTCAGGCTACACAGCGGGCCGAGCAGCAGCCTGAGCCCCTGGAGGATTCTCGTCATCTTTTTCTCTCTGTCCCCAGCAGAAGTTGGGAGAAGTTACAGGTAAACACATAGAGAAAAGCAAGGCCAGAGAAAAACGCTGCTATTTTGGATCTGAGAGTTTTCCTTTTTCTTTCAAAATTTGTCTCCTGACCCTTTTCTTTCCCACATCACTATCCTTGATTGATCAAAATTACGGTGCTCAAACTTAGCAGATAGGGCCCCTATCCAGCTGTCCCCAAAACATGGAGGTCAAATCAGATTCTAGTCTGTCTCCCTCTTCCAAGGTGGTTAAAGACTTGGGGCCAGGGGGCAGACAGAGGGGGCTCTGAATACCAACTCCAGTCCTTACAGCTGCACAACCTTAAGCAAGACACTTCCCTTCTCACTACCTCAGTTTCTTCATCTGTAAAATGGGATTCCTGGTAGACTTATGTCACTGGGTGGCTGACCATTTACAGGAGATAACAAATGCAAAGGCTTGGGCAGAGCATTTCAAACATAGTAAGTCCTCAGCTAACATGCCCTTTACTGCATCTGTTACCCATGTCTTCCATCCACGCTGCTCCTTGTCCTGGCTCACACCCGCTCCTCTCCCAACTGGAGTATTGCCTCTTCACCCAGAGCCAGCCCAGCCCATAATCCACTACGATTGCCAGAGAAATGTCCCCACTGTGCAAATGTGAGCATGGGCTACCCTGGATTATTGGTCCCAATTCTCACTCCACCATACCAAAATAATACATTTACACTATTTGCTTTGTAACTTTGCAGAGCCCCACCCCCCATTGTATTGTGGAGGGGAGGGTGCTTCTCCACCCCACCAATTTTCTTTAATTGTGGTAAAACACACATAACATAAAATTTGCCATCTTCTTCACCAAGCTACTATACTATGGACTGCTAATAGCCTTCACCTTCTCTGGGGAATTGCCATTGGCTAAACAGGGTCTGTCAGCTTGTGATCAAAGAAAGATGAACAAGCAAGGGGTGTTATCAGAGCACTTTAAGATACAACCAATGTTAGGGTGCAATTTTTGGTCCAAAGTTCTCCATGAAACCAGGCTGGAGCTTACGTCAAGCCAACGCCACATCTTAACTCTCTTCTGCTGCTTTATTCATGAGAGCAGCTCCTTGTAAGAAATTTTCACAATGACCCTCATGAGCAGTAATGAATGGCTGTTGTCTCAAGTCACTGAGCTCTGAAGTGTTCTGTTAAAAAAGCATTATGAACTCATACTGTTAGAACACCTAAAACATGGAATTCTATCCATCCATTAAAAATGCAGAGAGCTCTATGTATTGACTCCAAAACATGGCAGAATGCTTGGTAAAATTTGGTCACAAAAGAGCATTAAAGTAGCATTCTTTCTATTAAAGGAAGTTAACACATGCTTCTAATTGGATATTTGGGTACAGAGAAGTGTCTGGCAGGGTCTTCAAGGGTTAACAGTGTTACCCTGTGTGGCGAGATGATGGACAGCACATTACTTTTGTCTTTGCACTTGTTTTATGCTATTTAGTACTTAAGTGGAGTTTTCTTTTTTATTTAAATTAAGATATTTTAAAACAAAAAAAAATTACCCTTTTAACTTTTTTTTTTTTGAGAGTCTCATTTTCTTGCCCTTAGTAGACTACCATGGTGTCATAGCTCACAGCAACCGCAAATTCTTGGGCTCAAGCGACCCCCTTGGCTCAGCCTCCCAAGTAGCTGGAACTACAGGCACTCGCCACAACACCCAACTATTTTTTAGAGATGCAGTCTCACTCTTGCTCAGGCTGGTCTCGAACTCGTGAACTCAAGCAATTCACCCGCCTTGGCCTCCCAGAGTGCTGGGATTACAGGCATGAGCCACAGCCCCTGCCCCCCCCCACCTTTTTTTTTGAGACGGAGTCTCACTCTGTTGCCTCAGGCTAGAGTGCCATGGTGTCAGCCTAGCTCATAGCAACCTCGTGGAATGTCCAGTCCATTGCAGAGTGACAGCAATTAATAAAATTTAAAGACAAATTATGTAGGGGACATTTTGTGGAGAATATAATAGAGTTGTGGGAATGGAAGCAGCTGTTTTATATTGGTCAAGTTGCTACTTAAGATGCTCTGGAAGGAAGTCTCTGTGGAGGGGGGCATTTAAGCAGAGCCTTGAAAAAGATGAGCGAATTGGTCATGCAAATATTGAGAGAATAGCCTTCCAGGAAGAGGGAACAGCACATGCAAAGACCCAGAGGCAGGAACATACCTGGTATATTCAAGAAATGACAAGGAAGTCAGAACGGTTGGAGCAGAGTGAGCAAGGAGAGGAAGGGCTTTGGGATGTAAAGTCTTAAATATATATTGTGAAGTGAAAGAAGCCAGTCTGAAAGGGTATATACTGTATGATTCTAACTGTGACATTCTGGAAAAGGCAAAACTTTAGAGACAGTAAAAAGATATATTAATATATACATAAATTATATATATTATATATCAATTATATATAATCAGTGGTTGCCAGGGGTTCGGGGGAGAGGAGGGATGAGTAGGTAAAGCTCAGGGGAGTTTTAAGAAACTCTTTTAGGAAACTTGGTATGATATTGTCCTGGTGGAGACACGTCACTACACATTTGTCAGAGCCTATACAACGCCCGACACAGGGAGTAAGCACTAACGTCAACTGCAGAGTCTAGTGAATAACAGTGTGGCTAATATTGGCTTATCAGTCGTAACAAGTGCACTAACTAATGCAAAATGTACGGGACAGGAGGCACCAGGACAAAGTGAAAAAGCAGGTATCTGAGGACTCTGGAGTTTCCACTCAATCATTCTATAAACATAGAAAGTCTCTAAACAATAAAATCTATTCACATTTTCCTTTTTCAGAAAAGGACATTGGGTTTTTTGTGAGTTGGATGGAGAGGCATTTGAAATCCGGAAGCAGACTGACTTACTCTGACTCCGTCCTAAGGAACCTTTGGAGGATCCTGCTACACAGAGCACACCTCAGGGGCCAAGGCTGGAGCAGGGAGACAGTAAGGAGCTGTTAAAATAATCCAGGCAAGAGACAAGGGTGCTTTGGTGGCTGTAGTGGGGTCAGAAGTAGCTGATGGAATGTAGGGGTCAGGTTAGGGTGGAAGCCCCCACCCCAGCAGCCTGTGACTTACCCAAGGCAAAACAAGCACATTCTTATGGTGCACAGATGAAGAAGAAAATAGCTTGGATGAATTTATCTATAATTGCATAATAAAAAAAGACTATTAAAAAGCTATTTTAGTTTCGATATGCATGTAAGCTTTGTGATTTGGGGTTCATTGCTGTTTTTATTCTGAACTGCAGAGGGACAGAAGCTCTTCCAGCTTTCAGTGCTTCAAGCATCTAGGGGTCTCAGTGCCACACTACCTGATGGGTACAGTCCAGGAAAAGGTGACAGAGTCACCACAGTGGCTGATGAGGGGCCTGTGAGTTGTGGTGACTTCTCTCACCCTGAGTGCCACAGGCCTCTGCACCACTCAGCTCTACATCCAAGTCGTCAAGGTTTTGGAGCCTCTTTCAGCCCCTGAAAGTTCAACCCTCCATTGTACACATGGAGAAACTAAGTCCCACATAGGATAAGCAGGGAGCAGAGTTGGAACCTCCTGATGCCCAGACCAGAGCTCTGTCCTCCTGTAATTTGATGTGTTTATTTCCTGTGGCTGTCATAACAAAATACCACAACCTGATGGCTTAAACAGAAATTTATTCTCTGTTATTAATAACATTTGCAAACATCCTTTTTCCAAATAAGGACACACTCACAGGTTCCAGAGATTTGATGCAGATACATTTGGAGGAGTGGCGGAGTGTTTTTCAGGCTTCATTTGTCAAAGTCTTTGTCCCAGATTAAGGTAGCTGCCCACATCCACCCACATCAAAGACGAGAGACCATGTGCCCCCAAAGATCCACCCTCAGAGCAGTGAGAACTCAGGTTCCTCCCATGCAGTTGAATGTGTGGTATATACACTCTAGGGAATACTACAGTCCCCACAGTCCCTACTTCTTGGTGTCCAAGCCACCCATAGATCCTCTTCCCTTGAGTGTGAGCAGGACCTCTGCCTTGCTTCTAAGCAATACAATACTACAAAGGTAAACATATGTATTTGATTGCATGTACATGACTATATTATATCAGATTGTAATGCCAATCTTGCTAAGACTCACTCCTTAATGGGATTTAAAGAACCAGGCTGCATGTTGTGTGCTGCCTAAAGAAAGGACCACAGGTCAAGGAACTAAGCCAATCTGGGGATGACAGCCAGCAAAGAAGCCAGCAAGAAACTAGGCCCTCAATCTAATGGCCTGCAAATAACTGAATGCTGTCAACAAACACTTGAGTCTAGAAGTGGATCCATCCCCAGTCAACCTTCAGATGAGACCAAAGCCCTAACCAATACCTTGATTACAGTCTTGTAAGGACCCACCTAAGCCATGCCCAGACTCCTGACCCAGAGTAACTCTGAGATATTAAATTTGTGTCATTTTAAACTACTAAGTTTGTAATTATAATATTATAATACAATAACAGACAACTCATATAGAATATCACTGTCTTCCCAAGCCAGCTCCTCTTGATGATTGCCTTTCCACTCACCCAGATGCTAAGAATATGGGTATTACATGGGGCTCTTTCTCTCCTTCTCAGCATTCCCCTTCCACATCAATCCATCAGCAGATCTTGACAAATCGTCATTCTATGATGTAATGGTATCCCTGAAAACACCATCCAGCAACTAAATCAGAGGCCATGGAACAAAAAAGGCTCACAGATCAAATTAAGATGCTCAATTCACACTACTCATTAAACCAACTAAAACAAAGTAAAAAAATCAAAAAAATGAGGTTTGTTGGCACATTTAGGATGGGGTGCAGGATGCAGAAGAACCATATGATCCTAGAACCCTGAGATATACGATGTCCGTGTGTCCTGTCCCCCTACCCACTCTGTCACATCAGCCCTCCCTGCTAAAGTGTAGTCCAGAAGGACTATAGTTGAGGTCTCAGTAAGAGGGAATCCAACAGATAGAGGTGCCTGGGGCCAATGACACACATGCTGTGCTGGAGTGACTGAGGCAAATATGCATGCCTGGCTACTGCTGCAGTTTAATCAGTAGCATACCAAACATTCATCAGCTTTATCTGTTCTTCTTAAATGGAACATATGTGAGGCCAAAATGAACCAGGGTTGGTGACACCAATGGGTGACCAATTTAAGGATGACCTAGCTGTCAAACCAGAAGTGGCACTCTCAGCCAGGAGCAGTGGCTCATGCCTGTAATCTTAGCACTCTGGAGGCCAAAGCAGGTGGATTGCCCTGAACTCACAGGTTCAAGACTAGCCTGAGCCACAGCAAGACCTCATCTCTAAAAAAAAAAATAGCCGGGCAGGGGTGGCGCCTGTGGCTCAGTGGGTAGGGCACCAGCCCCATATACCGAGGGTGGTGGGTCCAAACCTGGCCCCAGCTAAACTGCAACAAAAACTACCAGGCGTTATGGCAGGCACCTGTAGTCCCAGCTACTTGGGAGGCTGAGGCAAGAGAATCGCCTAAGCCCAGAAGTTAGAGGTTGATGTGAGCTGTGTGACACCAGAGCACTCTACCAAGGATGTCAAAGTGAAACTCTTGTCTCTTAAAAAAAACACACAATAGCCATGCATCGTGGCGGGTGCCTATAGTCCCAGCTACTTGGGAGGCTGAGGCAAGAGAATTGCTTGCTCCCAAAAGTTTGAGGTTGCTGTGAGCTATGACGCCATGGCACTCTTCCAAGGGTGACAAAGTAAGACTCTATCTCAAAAAAATAATAATAATAATAAAATAATAAAAAAAAAGCAGAGTGGCACTCTCATGACTTAGTCTTTCCACTCATTTCTATTTAAAACATTTCTATTTATTATTTTACCATATAAGCCACTTAATTTATGATTGATTAGCAAGTTTCTAACATTCTTACTATCTATATTTAACACACTTTATGAATTCTGCCTGAGTCTCACAAGCTTATTCATTATGTATACTTACACCATCCTCTAAGTTTTGCCTTTATCTCATAAGCTCCTAGCTTATGTACCACTTATTAGGAGGTTTATCCATCCTATTTGTTTTTCTTGTCCTTTATAATAGAATTACATATTCTCAAGTAATACAGTAAACACGTTATACTTCCTAAACCACCCACTTTTCTGCAACCCCTCCACCTCAACCCTGGTCCAAACTACCACCAGTCTTCATCTGACCAACCTCAGAACTGGTGTTCTACTGCCACAATGACACCCCTGCAGCATCCAGCATTCTCCTGTGGCTTCTGAAAGGGGAATTGTGGGCTGCCCAGCCTGGTCGTAAAGCCTAAACTCCTAAGAGACATTAAGGACTATCATGATATGGTCACAACTCCCTCTCCTCTCAAATGCCACAATTATCACCTCACCCACACAACATACTCTCAACAGCAGCCCTGCCTTTACATGTGCCCTACCTAGAAGGAGTTCAATGTACTGCTCAACTCCTACACTCCAACCAAGATCCAGCTCAGACATTACCTCCTCTGGGACCCATTCTCTTGATTCCCTGTCCAATAAATATTTAGGAAGAAAAGAAAGTAAAGAGAGAGGCAAGAAGATAAAAGGATAGAGGAATAGAAGGAAGAAGGGAAGAGATCCCTATTACCCCACTATCAAAGGAGGTAATAACCCAGAGATAATAATGAACCTACTTTTCAGGGCATTTAAGCAAGACTGAATGGCATCTAGGAAAAATAATCACAAGAATGATTCAAACATCTAGACTGGGGCCAGATACAATCCACAATCTTTCCTTGAATTCTAGGTGTTCCAGTTCTTTTGGTACAAAATGAACTACCCCAACAAGTAATGGTTTTAAGAACAACCACTTTATTATGTCTTATAATTTTCTGGCAGGATTCACCTAGGCCATTTTTCTCCTCTAGGGAGCGTTGGCTATGCTTGCCTGGTGGCATTTTAGCCAGGGCTGGTCTAAAGTGTCCAACATAGCATCATTCACATGTCTGGATCTTGGCAGGGGTCTAGACTCACTGGGTGCCCCCCAAAATAGACTCTGAGCCTTTGTGTCCAGCAGCATAGTCAGACTTTCCACACAGCAGCTCAACCTCCAGGCCAAAGTGAAAAAGCTGCCAATCCTTTTAAAAATGAGACCCAGGGGCGGCACCTGTGGCTCAGAGGAGTAGGGTGCCAGCCCCATATGCCGGAGGTGGCGTGTTCAAACCCAGCCCTGGCCAAAAACTGAAAAAAAAAAAAAAAAGAAGAGGCCCAGAACCAACATGGCATCATTTCTTCCATACTGTTGGTCAAAATATTTGCAGGACAGCCCACAGTCAAAGGGAGAGGAAATATACTCACTTATAGATGAGGGTACTATCAAAGTATCTGCAGCCATCTACAAATTCCTGGTGCAGAGCTGATGATCACCCTTATAGAAAGACTCACCAGGCCTGGGTAAAGTCCAAAGAAAACAGCTCCTGAACCCCTGACCATAGCAACTGTGAGAGGTAATATATATTTATTGCTATTTAAAGCTACTTGGTTATAGAGTAATTTATTACACAGGAAAAGATAACAAATACTAAATACATTCTTCCCCTCCAAAGCTGTCCCTGTGTCCCTGTCCAAAACAGAGTCCTGGGTGGGAGAAAACCAGAGCCTGAATCTGATGGAGCTCAGGATAGGAATCTGAAGTTGAAGAACTTAAGAATGTTATGAGACCAGATCTTCAAAACCTAACTCAGGAACAATTCTCATTCGTGCATTCATTTAACAAATATTAATATTTATGAGTGCTCAGCCTGTACTTATGCATTCAGCAAAGTACTGGAGATAAAAGGATGAGTCAAAACAACCATGGTCCCTCAAAACACAGGCCTCTCTAAGAATATCCCGGTCTGAGCCCTGTCCTGCTCTGTAACCCAGAAGGTTCACTGCCCTCCTATGGACCCTGCACCTTTTATGATTCACCGTCTCTGCCCTGAGCCCCTCCTGCTCTGTACTCTTCTTTCTCCTCCTTGGCTTCTCACTTCTGGGCTCATTTTTTTGTTACCAGCCCTCAGCTCATTGCTTGGATCTAATACTCTGACATTAGTGTTCCACAGCAAGCCACATTCCTGTTCACTCCTGAGTTCCAAACCGGATCCATCTATTACAGCTGGCCCTGTGTCCTGGCATCCGGTTTAGGAGCCAGACCCGGAAGTCCATGCCCCTGGCCCGGAAGTTGTTCCGGACTCGCCTTCCCCTGGCCTCCCCTGGCCTCTCCGGTTCAGTTCCTCCCTCCGCTGAGCACCGGGAGTCCTCCAGTCCCTGGCCGGGGAGCTTCTCCACTTTCCCTTGGGCCCTGAGCCATTGTCCCCAGCCAGCCAGGCGCATCTGGGAAGCGCCATCTCCTCAGGCTCTTTTCCTGCTCTGTCTGGATTGGGCTCATTTACTAAAAATTAGTTGGGAATGAAAAAAGCCCCTAGTTTATTAGCGTGCTATTATTCCCCTCCCGCCATCCCCTGCAGCATGATGGATTGCCTGGTGAGGGGACGCAGCCCCAGCCGGGGAGTGAGCAAGCTCGGCTCGGTCCCCGGCGCAGACAGATGGGGAGGCCGAGTCCTGACCATGATTGATTAGCTCCGCAAAGCCTGTTGAGCGGAGTTCCATCAAGATTGATGCTTTCTCCTCATAACAGCATTTCCAAAAAGTTTCTATTACATTTTGATTATGTTTATAGAATCTCTCTGGTCCGGGGGAAGATGCAATCTCGTTCGTTCCCAGTGAGGGTCTGCGTGGGCCGCCACAGCACCTCGCACGGCCGGCATGCTTGGCCTCTGCAGAATGACCCTCACTTTCCGGGCAGCAAGAAGGACTTTGGTTGTCTCCAAAGATCAAGGTAGAAGAAGCTAAGGTCCGTTCTCCCACTGCCCAAAGTCCAGTCTCACGGCAGCTCTGGTTTTCAAGGGCTAACCATCCATCTCAGGTGTTCTAAGACCTGAGCCCTGGGGGTAAAAGAGAAAATCAGAAATCAAAGGCATTTCCTGAGATCTATTAGGATGTTGGGGAAGGGATTTCATTTTTCTGCCTACTAAACACAGTAAGGCCATGTCACATATATGGTAAAATACATATTCAAGTATTTTTATGAGTGCATATATGTGTATGTGTCCCCACCTTATCCCACAAGGGATTTGAGTGATGAACAAGAAATAGTGAAAAATAAATGAAGAAAAAGAATTAAACCAGGGATATGCAAATCAGGCCAGAATGTCAAAACCAAAAGGAAAAACCAAATATACATGCTGCACATAATTTCCCAATCTTTATGCTTGGGCCTTTAATATGGTCTGAGTTTCTTAGTCGTCAAAGAGAAAGGGAAATAAAATCAGTTACTTAGTTCTTTTCATACTGTTATTAATAAAAGAAGTTTTGACAAAAGCCAGTTTCTTAGGGGAAACTTAACGACTTCTTTGAAGTTTATTCTAAAGGAAATTTTGTGTTAGAGAATTCTTCATGGAGAGCTATGAGAAAATGTGTTCAACCAGGGTTTCTCAACCTCAACACCATTGACATTCTAGGCTAGATAATCCCTTGCTTGGAGGCTGCCCTGTAAATTGTAGGATCTTTACTACAAGCTCCTATGACACCCCTGGTTTCTACCTACTAGAGGGAGGTAACAAACCCTCCTCAAGTTATAACAACCAATGATGTCTCCAGAGGTAGCACTGTTAACAAATAAAAATTTAGGATGTCCAGTTAAATTTGAATTTTAGATTTAAAAAGCAAATAATATTTTAATGTAAGTATTCCCATGTAATATTTGGGACATACTTATACTAAAATTATATTCTTTTTTTCTCTGAAACTCAGACATAACTGACTGTCCTATATTGCATTGAGTAACCCCACCTGATGGGCGACATCCTGTGATGGGAACAAAATCTCCCAAGAACTTGTCAAATGTGATACGCTGCAAGGTGCTCATTCTTCAAGCCATATTTTTCTAAGTGTTATAATGATGAAAATTTTTTCATCAGTGCCTCTTTTTACTTATAGATAACCAATCGTTTGCCTTCTGTTTTTTATCTTTTTTTACTGTAATATTTAATTGTGATCTATCTTGCAAATAAATGATACACAGAGGGTCTGGAGAACTGGGCATCCATCATAGGATAGGACCAGTGGAAATTTCTTTCTTATATAACATTTAATGCTTTTTTTCTGTTGTTTTTTTTTTTTTAATTAAATCACAGCTGTGTACATTAGTACAATCAAGGGGTATAATGTGCTGGTTTCATACACAATCTGAAATATTTTCATCAAACTATTTAACATAGCCTTCAGGGCATTTTCTTAGTTATTGTATGAAGACATTTGTATTCTGCATTTAGTAAGTTTCACCTGCATCCTTCTAAGGTGCACCGTAGGTGTAAAATTAATATTTCTTCGCAGGAAATATGGACTATGTAGAAAAGTATGAAGAAGACAATGCAATCGTTTACTACTGACATTTAGGAAATATCCCTCCTATCCTAGTGAAGATAAAAGTCTTTATTCAACAAGGTTATCTCACTCAGTAACAAAAGAACAGGAGGTAACAGTTCCCTCAAAGGTCTGAGACAGTGTCCAGCCCTGGCAGCAGGAAGCATGGCCCGCTGATACATTAGCTATAGCTCAGGGCCCCAGAGGGCCACTTAGAGATCATAGGTGGGTTCTTCCGAAGGATGACAAAACTTTCCAGAATGGGGGTAACAGGAAGAAACTCCTCAGTGGCCAATTCTGCCCATTCCCCATGGGCCAGTAACACTGGGGTTGTATGCGTCTGGATCCCTGTGATAGTCTTCGGCTTGCCTGCCTGGCCCACCACATCCACTGCCTGGCCCACACGGACAGACACTGGCAATGGCCATAGCTCTTCACCAAATGTGACCAACATTCGGGGCTGCATGGCAACCAGCCCATACAATACATAAAGTGATTTGCCTAGAATGATATTTCAAACATCCAGGAAGGAGACAAGCACAGTTAGCAGCCCAGCCACAGCCACCTGACTCATAAGCTGCCAGTCACTGCAGTAGGGACAGAGGATAAGTGTGCCCTTCCCCAAATGTGTCAGACCCTGTGCCAAGCACACCATGAACAGATTGTTGGGGTCCTTAGCATGATATTGAGCTAACTGGTGCAGCATTGCAGCCAGACAGGCATTATTGGTACCACTGCCCACCATGCCCCTAGCAAAGATGGAGTTATAGGAAACTTCTGGATTAGCATCATGAGAGAATTTACATAGGGCATCCAGGATGTTAAGTCCCGGATTTGAAACAGAGATTAGTGCTGGTGCTAAAAGTACAGCCCTCCAGAGTGTATGTAAAGGACGCCAAGAGCCAGATGACCTCTGAGCAAGATGATTTGTAGTTGGGGGGCGGGAACCTCGGGCAATGCGTCCGCAGGTGCTCCTTGTGGAGAAAGAGCCCGAGCCCATGGTGATCCTCAGTTATTGTCTATTACTCCCCTCACCTGTCTTGTGCTGTCTCAATAAAAGGCTACTGTGGAGGTTGCTCGGGGCTACTCTGCAATCAAGGTTAGCCCGCCTCCTGCGAGCCTGTACTTCTAATCCACGTCACGCCTGGTTCCTTCCTGCAGCGATCAAGACCAGGGCCATAGGGGCTGAGACAAGTGTAGGCTCCCCATATCTCCAGCAAATGGCCAAAGGTTCATAGTGCCATCTCTGCACCAATCTCCTGTCCCATAGCAATAAGGGCAACCCCCATAACAGCCACTCCCAGATGTGCTCCCTTGTCGGCAGGGGCTTCCTTTTTGTCCTAGTCCTTCCTTTCCTTCTTATCTTTGTCTTCTTCCTTTTCCTTGGAGTCAAAATGCTCACTACAAATGTGGAGTAACTGCTGCGCTTGCAGCACATTCCCGGAGCCTGCATAGGCACACACATCCACCAGCGTGTTGGCAAAACTGCAGAATGGTTCTGACACAACCTCCAGTGCAGCCAGGATTGCCTCAATGGCCTCACCCTTCCCCAGGTGGTCAAGTCCCAGTCCAAGAGGAAACCAACGGGCATAAGTGTCCTTGAGCTCAGTCTCTGACTTCTCCATGATGGTCTGAAGGATAGTAGAAGTGACATCTCCATTGCAGGATCCCACTGCTATCATTCCACAGGCTAGAGCTGTCACACCTGCCACCTCCATGCTGGACTTGGAATCTCCCATCACAGGCAGCAGTGTTAGAACATCTTCACGATTTGAGCCAGCATAGGCCAAACCTAGCCCAAAGATGGAACCAAGTCTCATTGTGTTGCTGTTGTGAAGAACATAGTCTGAGAGCAGTGCCAGAGCAGGGTCACACTCATTCCAGACCCCAGAGTTCACAATGCCACAGGCAAGGAGAGCTCCTGAATTGATGTAGTCCTCAGAGGAGTACAGGTACTTGTCAATCCGGGTGAGGTCGCCGTCCACATCCCACAGCAAAATCATGCCAAGGGACGCAGCTGCACTCAACATTCCATGGTCCTTGTTCTTGCAAAGCCATTAGTTGCCATTGTCTATCAGCAGTTTGTCCTGGCCGAAAGCTGCATTCACAAGGCCATTCACAAAAGAGAAGGCCAGGTTCATACGGGCAGAGTCTCCCTGAGAGCCACTGCCCCCAAACTTGTTGTTCTCTAGGTGTGTTTTGTAGATTTCTTCAGGCACCTTGGGCTCCATGACATCCAGCTCCCGAGCTAAGGCCAAGAAGTTGCTGTTGAGCTGCACATCAGACATGATCTCTGCCAGGTCCTCATATTCCTCTACATCTTCACTCAGCTCCAGGAACACCCCATGCTGCCCTAGCATGAATGCCATCTGTTTCTGTAGTACCACCTGCTTACAGGTGGTGAAGATGTCTTCTACCAGCTCCACGGGCAAAGAACCTGAAGAGACATTTCTCGGATATATACAAATGTCCAATAAGCCCATGGAAAGATGTTCAACGTCAGTAGTCACTAAGGAAATGGAAATCAAAGCTACAATGAGATGCCACTTCTTGCCTCCTAAGATGGCTTTAATCAAAAATATAACTGTTAATAAATGTTAGCAAGACTGAGAAGAAAGGCCAGGCGCAATGGCTCATGCATGTAACTCTAGCACTCTGGAAGGCTAGGCAGGTGGATTGCTTGAGCTCACGAGTTTCAGATCAGCCTCAGCAAAAGTGAGACCTCATCTCTACTAAAAATATAAAAACTGAGGCAAGAGACTCATTTGAGCCCGAGAGTTGAAAGTTGCTAGGAGCACCACAGCACTGTACTCAGGTTGACAGCTTGAGACTCTGCCTCAAAAAATAAAAATAAAAAAAGACTGTGAAGAAATTGGAACCCTCATACATTATTGGTAGGAATGTAAAATAGTGCAACCACTCTGGAAAACAGCTGGGCAGTTCCTTAAAACACAGAGTTACCATAAGACTCAGTAATTTCATTTATAGGTATATACAAGAGAGTTGAAAACACAAAAATCTGAACATAAATGTTCATAGCAGTATATCTGTAATAGCCAAAAAGCAGAAACAACATAAATCAGTCCACTGATTAAAAAAAAAGTGCTATAGCTACATAATAGAATATTACTTGCCCATAAAAAGAGATGAAGTTCTGAAACATACTATAAAGTGGACGAAACTTGAAAACACTTTTCTCTGTGAAAAAAAGCCAAATATCAAAAGTCATATATTATATGGTTCCATTTATAAGAAATTTCCAGAGCAGGTAAATCCTGGGGACTAGGGGAAAAGAAAAATGGCAAGTGACTGCTAATGAGTACGTGTTTCATTCCAGAGTAATGAAATGTTCTGAAATTGGAGAGTGGTGATAGATACACAACTTCACGAATCTACTAAAAACCACTCAGTCATACGCTTTACAAGGGTGAGCTTTATGGAACATAAATTATATCTCAATAAAGTTGTTATTTAAAAAAGAGTGCTTAAAAAATAAAAAGAAAACTCAACAGTAAAAAAGTAAACACTCCAATTAGAAAATGGGCAAAAGACACAATGAGACATTTAACCAAAGAGGATGACATACAGGTGGCAAATAAGCACATGAAAAGATGTTCAAGATCATTACCATTAGGAAAATGTGAATTTAAATGAGAGAGATCACCATACATCATACACTGTAAGAAAGACTAAAATATTAAGAAATACTGGCAACAACAGATGCTGCCAAAGATGCAGAGAAACTGGGTTACTAATATATTATTGGTGGAAACATAAAAAGGCACACCCACTCTGGGAAAAGGTCTGGAGCTATGTTATAAAAACTAAACATCCGGTAATCCTATGGCCCAAAAATCTGACCCTTGAATATTTATCCCAGAAAAATGAAAATTTATGTTCACTCATAAGTGAAACGGTATGAAAACCTGTGCATGAATGTTCATGGCAGCTTTACTAGTAATAGCCTAAAACTGGAAACAACCCAGATGTCCTTCACTAGCTAAGTGGTTAAACGAACTCTGGTATGTTCATGCCATGGAATAGTACTTGACAATAAAGAGGAATGAATTACTGAGACACTCAAGCTTGATGACTCTTCAGGGAATTAAGATGAGTAAACAAAGCCAAACACAAAAGATTACAACTGTATGAATCTATTTATGTGGGATTTTTGAAAAGACAAAAGTTTAGAAATGGAGAACATTTCTCCATTAATGAGGCTGGGGAGCAGGAGGTAAGTGGGAGTAGATATTAAAAACAATAGGAGGAGCTGGGCGCAATGGCTAATGCCTGTAATCCTAGCACTCTGGGAGACAGAGGCCAGTGGATTGCCTGAGCTCACAGGTTTGAGATCAGTAAAAGCAAGACCCCATCTCTATTAAAAATAGAACAACTGGGTGGCACCTGTGGCTCAAAGGAGTAGGACACCAGCCCCGTATGACGGAGGTGGCGGGTTCAAACCCAGCGCCGGCCAAAACTGCAAAAAAAAACCAATAAAAATAGAAAAACTGAGGCAAGAGGATTGCTTGAACCCAAGAGTTTGAGGTTGCTGTGAGTTATGATGCCATGCCACTCTACCCAGGGCAACAGCTTGAGACTCCATCTCAAAAAGAATAATAAAAAATAAAAAAATAGGCTGGGGGCCTGTGGCTCAGGCGCCAGCCACGTACACCTGAGCTGGCAGGTTCGAATCCAGCCCGGACCTGCCAAACAACAATGACAGCTGCAACCAAAAAATGGCCGGGCATTGTGGCAGGCGCCTGTAATCCCAGCTACTTAGGAGGTGGAGGCAAGAGACTCGCTTGGGCCTAGGAATTGGAGGTTTCTGTGAGCTGTGATGCCACGGCACTCTATCCAGGGTGACAGCTTGAGGCTCTGTCTCAAAAAAATAAATAAATAAATAAATAAAATTAATTAATTAATTAATTAATTTAATTAAATAAATACAACAGGAGGTATCCTTGAGGTAATAGAACTATTATGTATCCTGACGGTGAGAGTGAATACATGAATCCACACATGTAATAAAATTGTATATAATCAAATACGCACACAAGTAAAACCAGGGAAATATGAATAAAAATCTATGGATTGTATCAATGTCAATATCCTGCATGTAATATTGTATTATAGTTGAGGGGGGTTCTGGAAGATGGCGGCGGCGACGGTTCCGTAGTTCATCACTCTCCAGTCAGCAGGTGAGAGGGAGGGAGTACTGGACCTTTCGCAGAGTGAATTGTCGGAGTGGATGAGCACTTGGCAATGCACAGCGAT